>WNGS01001954.1:0-12500 GCA_020271785.1 Procambarus virginalis
ATATATGTGGTGTGTGCAAGCACCTGGATTTACTAAAGAATTTGCTGTAACTAGAATTTATTTCCTGTGATCATTATACATATATACTAGTGAACTAGTTATTGGTGTTAGGCTATGAGCCCAGTCTTTATATAAATGCTATTATTGATCTCCATGATTTATATATGTATATGCCTGTGTATTGATTAATGATTTATCTATGTATGTGCCTGTGTATTGGATAATTTCATATATGTGAAGTGATTACTTGTGATATCGCCTTTTAAGAGGAATTATAGATTCAAAGAACAGTACAGTGATTAAGTGCATTCATAGTAAATATTATTGAGAACAGAGTAGCTTCTTGGTACAGTGAAACATCACGTTGAGTGCAGTGAGAATAAGTTATTGATCATGTGACCAGTGAGGTGGTGTATCGCGTCCTAATGGAATCATAAATATGTCATGTGAATAGTAAATATAGTGGTTTGCGAAAAATTAAAGAAACGGGGCGCACGCGCCCAGAAAAAAAACAAGCAATAATCATTCTCACGAGTACTAGGGCGCGGACCAGCTGATATTTGACAGGTGACGTGAGGGGTGGAAGTGTGTTGCCATATCGGTGTGCTCCAGATTATTTGCACAAGAGAGAGCAGCTGTTGTACTTGTTCTTGCATGTTTGTCAATACATAAATATCCAGTTGTTTTTAAGTAAAGTACCAAAACTCCTTGTTGTTTATATCATTCCCTCCATATACCTTGTGACTGCGAAAAGATAAAGAAGACAGAGTGACAGAAATAATTACTTGCCTGATATCAAACTAATCGAGCTTGCTCTTGCCACAATTTCCACAATTACGCAAAACCACTGTAGTGGTACTGGACACCTGAAAACACCAGTTGGCGACCTTGTAAGTAGTGTAAGAAATTTAGTGATTATTCTAATATACAAACCGCCAGATGCAACGGCTGAGGAATTCACAGAACAGATAAACAAAATAGAGAATAGCCTTGATAGTTTGGAGAACCCAATACCTGATATTATCTTCTTAGGTGACTTCAACTTGCCTAGTCTCAGGTGGAGAATAGCAAACAATAATATTATACCAGGGAATCTATCAGGACCTAACCAACCACAGATTAGAGAACTACTTAGATTCTGTGACAAATTTTCACTCACTCAGCAGATATCGGAGCCAACGAGAAATAAAAATATTCTCGATCTGGTCTTTACGAACAATGAAGACATTATCAGAGACATTACGATATCAGATACCACATATTCAGATCACAAGCTCATTGAAGTGCAAACTACCATCAATACTCAGAATAGACCTAAAACGTTGATAAAGCGAGAGGGGCTATTCAGTAAATTCAATTTTAATAATAAAAGGATAGACTGGGAGATAATAAACAGGGAACTTAAAAACATTCCATGGGAAACTGTTTTAAGTAATAAAAGTCCTACAGAAGGAATAGAAAAACTGACTTCGGAAGCGTATCAAGTCTGTCTGAAACATGTTCCTTTGAGGAAAGCCAGAAAGAGATCCAACGTAGAAAGAGAACGCAGAAGACACTATAAACGCAGGAAAAGAATAACGGAACTGCTTATGCAGACACGAATTTCCCGTCAAAGAAGGAATAATTTAAATAGGGAGATTGAAGAAATCGAGCGGAAATTGAAACACTCATATGAAACTGAAGAAAGGCAGTTAGAACAGAAAGCAATTCAGGAAATAAAGAAAAATCCAAAATACTTCTTCACATATGCGAAATCAAAAGCAAAAACTACTGCCAGTATTGGACCTATTCGTACAAGTGAAGGTTCATACACGGAGGATGACAAAGAAATTAGTGAAATCCTAAAAAAGCAGTATGAGGACATGTTTAGCACTCCAATAAACAACATGAAAGTAGAAGATCCAGACAATTTCTTTATGCGGGATATCCAAACCCCTGTAAATATAACTGATATCAACACGAGCGCACTAAATTTTGAAAGAGAAATTGAAAACATGCCCATGCACTCGGCCCCAGGTCCAGACTCATGGAATTCAATATTTATAAAGAAATGCAAAGTGCCGGTAGCACAGGCACTCAGTATAGTGTGGAGGAAGAGCTTGGACACGGGGGAGATACCAGATGCACTTAAAGTAGCAGACATAGCCCTCTACACAAGGGAGGGAGCAAAGCATTGGCAAAGAATTATAGACCAGTTGCACTAACATCGCACATAATAAAAGTATTTGAGAGAGTGATTAGGAGTCAGGTCACCAATTTCATGGAGACCAATGACCTTCACAACCCAGGCCAACATGGATTTCGAGCGGGAAGATCGTGCCTCTCACAGCTACTTGAGCACTACGATAAAGTCACTGAGGCATTAGAAGAAAAACAGAATGCTGATGTGATATACACGGACTTCGCAAAGGCTTTCGATAAATGTGACCATGGCGTGATAGCACACAAAATGAAGTCAATGGGAATAACCGGTAAAGTAGGACGCTGGATACTCAGTTTTCTGTCAAACAGGACTCAGCGAGTAACGGTCAACCATATAAAATCTAGTCCAAGTGCAGTTAAAAGCTCTGTACCTCAGGGTACAGTCCTTGCACCGCTGCTTTTCCTTATTCTCATATCAGATATAGACAAAAATACAAGTCACAGCTTCGTATCATCCTTTGCAGATGACACAAAAATCAGTATGAAAATTACCTCGGCTGAAGACATTGAAAAACTTCAAGCTGATATTAATAAAGTTTTCGACTGGGCATCAGAAAATAACATGATGTTTAACAGTGATAAATTCCAGGTACTCAGGTACGGTAAAAATGAGGACCTTAAACATAATACAGAGTACAAAACACAATCAAATGTGCCCATAGTAGGAAAACAGCATGTAAAGGATTTGGGAATAATGATGTCTGACGACCTAACGTTTAGGGAGCATAACCAAGCAAATATTGCGACAGCCAGAAAAATGATAGGATGGATTACGAGAACTTTCAAATCCAGGGATCACATCACAATGCTTGTACTCTTCAAGTCACTTGTGCTGTCCCGTCTTGAGTACTGTTCAGTACTCACTTCCCCCTTCAGAGCAGGAGAGATTGCTGAAATAGAGGGAATACAGAGAACATATACAGCACGTATAGACGCGATAAAGCACCTAAATTATTGGGATCGTCTCAAAGCTCTCCAAATGTACTCACTAGAAAGAAGACGAGAGAGATATCAAATAATATACACCTGGAAGATACTGGAGGGCCAGGTCCCAAATCTACACAGTAAAATAACAACGTACTGGAGTGAACGATATGGAAGAAAATGCAGAATAGAACCAGTGAAGAGCAGGGGTGCCATAGGCACAATCAGAGAACACTGTATAAACATCAGAGGTCCACGGTTGTTCAACGTCCTCCCAGCAAGCATAAGAAATATTGCCGGAACAACCGTGGACATCTTCTAGAGGAAACTAGATTTATTCCTCCAAGGAGTTCCGGACCAGCCGGGCTGTGGTGGGTATGTGGGCCTGCGGGCCGCTCCAAGCAACAGCCTAGTGGACCAAACTCTCACAAGTCAAGCCTGGCCTCGGGCCGGGCTTGGGGAGTAGAAGAACTCCCAGAACCCCATCAACCAGGTATCAACCAGGTATCTACCACCTCAACTAATGAGGTGGTAAAGGTACTTGGAATTAAGGTAGAGAAACTAAACCTAATTATTATTTTAATATATAAACCGCCAGATACAACGGTTGAGGAATTCACAGAGCAGATGCACAAAATAGAGAACATACTTGATGACCTAGCAAACCCAGCTCCAGATATTTTCTTCCTTGGAGATTTCAATTTACCGAGTCTAAGATGGAGAATGGCAAACACAAATATCATAGCAGGGAATGACCCGGGAAATAACCAGCCACAGGTCAGAGAACTTTTGAGATTCTGTGACAAATTCTCGCTCAATCAACAGATTACAGAACCAACTAGGAACGAAAACACACTAGACTTGTTATTCACAAACAATGATGAACTAATCAGAGACATAACAATCTCAGATACTTCATACTCAGACCATAAGCTCATTGAAGTGCGAACTAGCATAAATAACGGTAGTAGATCTAAGAGACCCAACAAGCGAGAAGGAATATTCAATCAATTCAATTTCAACAATAAGAGGATTGACTGGGAAAAATAAATGTAGACCTTTCAACCATTCAATGGGAGACGGTCTTAAGCGACAAAACTCCCACACAGGGAATAGCTCAACTGACAGCTGAAGCTTACAAGGTCTGCTTGAAGCACGTGCCGGTGAGGAGGGGCAGAAAGAGGAACACTCTAGAAAGAGAACGCAGACGACTGTACAGGAGAAGGAAAAAAATAACGGAAATGCTTCGGCAGACACAACTATCACAAGCAAGGAAAATAAGCCTAAGCAGGGAGATCGAAGAAATCGAACAAACGTTGAAGCGATCATATGAGTCTGAGGAAATAAATTGGAACAGAGAGCTATACAAGAGATAAGGAAAAATCCGAAATATTTTTTCACATACGCTAAATCAAAATCCAAAACCTCGACCAGTATTGGACCGTTAATTACAAATGAAGGTACGTACACAGAGGACAACAAAGAGATTAGTGAAATTCTAAGAAGCCAGTATGAGGCTATGTTTAGCACACCAATTAACAACATGAAAGTTGATGACCCAGACAGCTTCTTTATGAATGACATTCAAGCTGCAGATAATATAACGGATATTACCACAAACTCGGAAGACTTTGAAAGAGAAATTGACAATATGCCCATGCACTCAGCCCCTGGGCCTGACTCATGGAATTCAATATTCATAAAGAAATGTAAAGTACCAGTAGCGAGAGCACTCAGCGTAATATGGAGAAAGAGCCTGGATACAGGGGAGATACCAGCAGCACTTAAATCTGCAGATATAGCTCCGTTGCACAAGGGGGGGAGTAAAGCCTTGGCAAAAAATTATAGGCCAGTTGCACTAACATCACACATAATAAAAGTGTTTGAAAGAGTGATTAGGAATCAAATTTCTAGTTTTATGGAAAACAATGAATTGCACAATCCAGGACAACATGGATTTAGAGCGGGAAGATCCTGTCTGTCACAGTTACTCAACCACTATGACAAAATCACAGAAGCCCTAGAAGAAAAGCAAAATGCAGATGTTGTATACACAGACTTTGCAAAGGCTTTCGACAAATGTGACCATGGGGTGATAGCTCACAAAATGAGGTCAATGGGAATAACTGGAAAAGTAGGACGCTGGATACTCAATTTCCTGTCGAACAGAACACAAAGAGTAACAGTCAATCAGATAAAATCGAGTCCAAGCGATGTTAAAAGCTCTGTACCTCAAGGTACAGTCCTTGCACCGCTACTGTTCCTTATTCTCATATCTGATATAGACAAAAATACACGTCACAGCTTCGTGTCATCCTTCGCAGATGACACAAAAATCAGCATGAAAATTACCTCTGCTGAAGACATTGAAAAACTACAAACAGATGTCAACAAAGTTTTCGATTGGGCAGCAGAAAATAATATGATGTTTAACAGTGATAAATTTCAGGTACTCAGGTACGGCAAAAATGAGGATCTGAAACATAATACAGGGTACAAAACACAATCAAATCTTCCCATAGTAGAAAAACAGCATGTCAAGGATTTGGGAATAATGATGTCCGACGATCTAACGTTTAGGGAGCATAACCAAGCAAATATCGCATCAGCCAGAAAAATGATCGGATGGATTACGAGAACTTTCAAATCCAGGGATCCCATCACAATGGTTGTACTCTTCAAGTCACTTGTGTTGTCCCGTCTCGAATACTGCTCAGTACTCACTTCCCCCTTCAGAGCAGGAGAGATTGCTGAAATAGAGGGAATACAGAGAACATATACGGCACGCATAGACGAGATAAAACACCTAAATTATTGGGATCGTCTCAAAGCTCTCCAAATGTACTCTCTAGAAAGGAGACGAGAGAGATACCAAATAATATACACGTGGAAAATACTGGAGGGCCAGGTCCCAAATCTACACAGTAAAATAACAACGTACTGGAGTGAACGATATGGAAGAAAATGCAAGATTGAACCAGTGAAGAGCAGAGGTGCCATAGGCACAATCAGAGAGCACTGTATAAACATCAGAGGTCCGCGGTTGTTCAACGTCCTCCCAGCGACTATAAGAAATATTGCCGGAACAACCGTGGACATCTTCAAGAGAAAACTGGACTGTTTCCTAAGAGAAGTCTCGGATCAGCCGGGTTGTGGTGGGTATGTGGCTCTGCGGGCCGCTCCAAGCAACAGCCTGGTGGATCAAACTCTCACAAGTCAAGCCTGGCCTCGGGCCGGGCTTGGGGAGTAGAAGAACTCCCAGAACCCCATCAACCAGGTACCAGGTATCAACCAGAGCTTCCAAAGTGGGAGAAAGAAGACTCGAGATCATGGCACAGCTCAGGGCACGTGATGAAGCCTTCGGAGAGGAACGGCCACAGACACCTGTCAGTGTGGGAGAGAGCTTGAGCATCGGTGGCAGCAGCCGGGGATCCAGTGGCAGCATGCGCAGCGTCAAGCTGGAAATAATGAAGCTGCAGATGGAAGCACGCTGCGCAAGGAAGAGCGCGAACAAGAAGCACAGCTGCGCAAGGAAGAGCGCGAACAAGAAGCACAGCTGCGCAAGGAAGAGCGCGAACAAGAAGCACAGCTGAAGCGCGAGGAAGCAGAAAGAGAAGCACAGCTGAAACGTGAGGAAGCAGAAAGAGAAGCACAGCTGAAGCGCGAGGAAGCAGAAAGAGAAGCACAGCTGAAACGCGAGGAAGCAGAAAGAGAAGCACAGCTGAAGCGCGAGGAAGCAGAACGAGAAGCACAGCTGCGCAGGGAAGAACGAGAAGCACATCTGCGTAGAGAAGAACGAGAGGCACAGCTGCGCAAGGAAGAGCGCGAACAAGAGGCACAGCTGCGCAGAGAAGAACGAGAGGCACAGCTGCAACGAGAAGAACGAGAGGCACAGCTGCAACGAGAAGAATGAGAGGCACAGCTGCAACGAGAGGAGCGCGAGCTGGAAGCTCGGATGAAGCTGCAAGAGGTCGAAGCAAACAAGGAGGTAGAGCTGAAGCGAGCTGAGCTTGGACTAGCTCCACCTGCCCCATTACAGCAGGAAGACCGCCGAGTGAGAGAGAAGGATTTGCCCGTCTTCGTGCCTAATGAGGCTGAGGGCTTCTTCGAGCACTTTGAAAGGGTCGCTACGTTGAAGAAGTGGCCGAGGGCAGAGTGGGCGGAGCTAGTTCAGGGAAGGCTCACTGGTGAAGCTCGTGAAGCTTACAATATGCTCGACCTCCAAGAGTGTACCAACTACGATGCTGTAAAAAGGGCCGTGCTCCATTCGTTCAAGCTGACGCCGGAATGCTACAGGAAGAGGTTCAGAGAATGTACCCGATCGCCAGGAAAATCATATGCGGAGACGGCGAGGGACATGGAAAGGAAATTCTTGAAATGGCTGGAGTCGGAAGGAGCAAGGTCGGCTGAAGACATCAAGGGGCTGATGGTCATGGAGAAGTTCATGTCCGTGCTCTCTCCCGAGATTAGTGTGAGAGTGAAGGAGGCGGACATCAAGGACCTGAGAGCCGCGGCCAATCGAGCTGACATGCTGGAAGAAGCTTTACGACCACGTCGAGAGGGACAGCACCGACCGCCCGCATTCTCCAGTTATGGGAGAAATTATAGAAGGTCGGACGAATGGAGGACGGGAGCGAGTTCTCCCAAGTCCTACCCCTTGAATAGAGACGACAGAGGACCGAAGAGTGCTGTGGAGCCGTCAAAGAAGTCCCCAACTGAGAGCTCAAGAGATCTTGTTATTGTTACGACAGGAGACGCTGATAAGGAGTCGTTGGAAGGCGCAAGGGAAGTCCGTGGAAGAAGAAGGATCCGCTGCTACAACTGCGGAATACTCGGACACGTTGCGCGCGAATGTAGACGTCCTAAGCAGCGGGGTTACGTTGCTTTTGTGCGAGTAGAGGACCAGATAGCCGAAGGAGTGCGGGATGGACCCGTACTTAATGAGAAAAGAGCTAACCCATTCGTGCGTGAGGGAACTGTAAGGATGGGGGACGCAGACCCCATCCCGGTGAAGATGCTAAGAGACACTTGGGCAGAATTTACCCTGGTGAGCGAAACCCTGTTCCCCGAGGGTCACGGGAGTACCAGTGTGGGAGAGGCAAGTGTGACCACTGTGGGAGGCCTAGTGCTGATGCCCCTACACTGGGTGACCCTGAGTTCAGATTATGGATGCCAAACCCTAGTGGTGGGGGTCTGTGCATCGATGCCCAAGATGGAGGCACAAGTCATCTTGGGAAATGACGCATGTGGAGGACGTGTCCTCCCGAACCTCGTGAAGGGCGAGGAGTGCTTGGAGCACTACGAGAAGAAAGGCGGAGTGTTCGACGCCTGTGGGGACGAGAAAGGAGTCGCCATGGAGGCGTTCCCTGTCTGTGCTGTAGTTCCGAGGCAGTGCGACGGACATGGAGGGCGTGGATCTGATAAGGCCGACGAGGAGACGTCCGACGGCCTGGGAATCGATCACCTCTTCAGCGAACCCGGAGAGCGAGTGGAGGGCGAAGGCAGCCCGGATGGTGAGGTGCAGGTGACCCTCACCAGTTCTCTCGGGGTGGACCGCACCCGTCTCGAGGAGACGCAGCAGGCAGAATTCCCAAAATTGATTCGTAAGGCCAAAGGAGGACGTGTTGGTCCTGAGAGGGCCACTCATTTCTACAGACAAGGCGGCATATTAATGAGACAGTGGAGACCTGTAAGGATGGAGGTCGGAAAAGCCTCTCCAAGTACGAGACACCAGGTAGTGTTGCCAGCCAAGTGCAGAGCGGCAGTGTTGGATCCGTCGCACGCTGTTGACTCTGCGGGTCACCCAGGGGTGACCACGATGCGACGTTCAACGTCGAGAGGAGTAGACGGGCAGCTACAACAACTTTTCTCTTGGGTGAGAAGGCCCAGGGAAACTCAGACTGACTGTGGAAGTATATTCCAGTCTGAGTGGTTCGGAGAGACGATGACAAGTTGGGGAGTGATGCAGACTCGGTCGTCGCCCTACCGATCGCAGTCGAAGGGGGCGATAGAAAGATTCCACTCCATCTTGAAGACAGTTCTGAGAATGTTCTGCGCGGAGCAGGAAGATGAGTGGGAAGAGACAGTGGACCCTGTTTCGTTGGCAATTCGCAACGCAGTGACGGAACCATTAGACTTCTCACTGTTCCAGCTGGTGAACGGACACGAGGTGTGGAGTCCTCGGTCCGTGCTAGAAAAGCAGTGGGCGCCAAGGATGACCGTGGGAACGGTCAACATGCAGACACATGAGGAGTGTCTCACATTGGCGGCTGGAGTACTGGCTGGAAGTCAAGCTTTTCAGTGGGAAGGACCACGTAGTTGCAGATGCCTAGTCCCGCTTACACTAACCAGACATGACTCTTATTTTAAGGGAGGGGTATGTAACGGTGTTTCCCCCTTTCTAATTCTCCCATGCCTGCTGTAAGAGTCATGTCCACTTTACCCGAGCGTTCTCTACGTTGTGGGCCTCAGCTTGACATATGTGGGACAGTATAGTGTTCTCGCAGAGCCGAGAAATTCGTGGAAGAAGAGTATTTTGGCCTGTGGGATAGGCCCTTTAGGAAGCCAATATGGCGCTGGCGAGTCTGTTCTCCCGCCAAAACTGTGTGACGTCAGTGTCACCAGATTGGTCACCGTCAGCGACGTGGCACTGGGAGCCAATGAAAACCTCCCTTGGCAAATGTGCCGTCATATAGGCAGGGGGGTCCAGCCGTAGTGACGCGTTGGCGCCATCAGTCTCACACGGCACGTCTTCGAGGCAGGACGTGCGCTAAGGAATCCTGTCAAGTGGACGGATTACCCGAGCTCCAGTGGACATAAGCGCCTCCTGTTGTCAGCGCGCACTCTGAGAGGTCTTCCTTCATCCCAGGTGTGGACCAAATAAGGAATTGACGGAATATTGAGCAACAAGTGCTCCGGGACAGGTGCGTTGCAAGAAGTGGACCAGGCATTGACGTGTGTGACGTCTTTGGCAGTTAACCCATGTAGGAGGCAGCTTAGCGGCCGGGCCATTCCACCGTGAGGGAACCTAGTTGACAGACTTGTCAACTAGGTTGGACATGTGATCGACGGTCCTGTCAAGTTTGACAGTGAGACGACAATCCCGTGGAACCTTACGAGTCACCAGTTGTATGCAAACACGTCGAGAAGTCTTCCTTCATTCCATATGTGTGGACCGGCAAGGGAATTGACAGTATATTGAGCTTCAAGTGCTCTGGAGACGGGTGCTGTGCAGGTGGAGCTTAAGCAGTATCGTCTGGGACGTCTGATAACTTCACAGTGACATCGTAGTGGTGGGGCCAGTTCCACTGGGAGTACAGTGACAAGGAACTAATTGGGAATCCGTACGACTACCGCCAAGACGTAGGCTGGCTGCCGTAATTGGGAGGAAAGTTGACGGCCAGGAGACCGACTCCGACCCTGCAAGGCGTGGAGGAGGAGCACGGACCTGCAGTGGACAGAAGCGGCGAGACGCGATCATCCTGAGACATTGGCTTGTGTTTCTGGAGGGTGTACGAGGCAAGAGCCTGGACCAGGAGCTGCAACTCAACTCTCACCATAGGATAGGTGAAGTAGGTGTTTACAGTTACCCTCCCAATTCCCCTTTAGTTAGCTATATATATCTGCCAGAGTATCTTTCATGTAGTGAGCAAGTCTCACCTAGATCTATGTCACAGAGGGCACAGTGTGCGTAGTGAGGTTATACATAGCACTCACAGTATTTATTTATATATATATATATATATATATATATATATATATATATATATATATATATATATATATATATATATATATATATGTCGTACCTAGTAGCCAGAACTCACTTTTTGGCCTACAATGCAAGGCCCGATTTGCCTAATAAGCCAAGTTTTCCTGAATTAATATATTTTCTCTAATTTTTTTCTTATGAAATGATAAAGCTACCCATTTCATTATGTATGAGGTCAATTTTTTTTTATTGGAGTTAAAATTAACGTAGATATATGACCGAACCTAACCAACCCTACCTAACCTAACCTAACCTATCTTTATAGGTTAGGTTAGGTTAGGTAGCCAAAAAAGTTATGTTAGGTTAGGTTAGGTATGTTAGGTAGTCGAAAAACAATTAATTCATGAAAACTTGGCCTATTAGGCAAATCTGGCCTTGCATAGTAGGCTGAGAAGTGCGTTCTGGCTACTAGGTACGACATATATATATATATATATATATATATATATATATATATATATATATATATATATATATATATATATATGTGAGAAAGCTGCATGAACGCGCAAGCCATATATCACTAAGAACTCTTTGACCCGGCCAGGATTCGAACCCATGCCGTCCAGGATCACCCCTAAACGTACACAGTACCGTGACCACCGCACCAATGATCGTCTTACTCAACTCATGCCATGGGTTCGAATCCTGGCCGGGTCAAAGAGTTCTTAGTGATATATATATATATATATATATATATATATATATATATATATATATATATATATATTATATATTATATATATATATATATATATATATATATATATATATATATATGTGGTGTGTGCAAGCACCTGGATTTACTAAAGAATTTGCTGTGACTAGAATTTATTTCCTGTGATCATTATACATATATACTAGTGAACCAGTTATTGGTGTTAGGCTGTGAGCCCAGTCTTTATATAAATGCTATTATTGATCTCCATGATTTATATATGTAAATGCCTGTGTATTGATTAATGATTTATCTATGTATATGCCTGTGTATTGGATAATTTCATATATGTGAAGTGATTACTTGTGATATCGCCTTTTAAGAGGAATTATAGATTCAAAGAACAGTACAGTGATTAAGTGCATTCATAGTAAATATTATCAAGAACAGAGTAGCTTCTTGGTACAGTGAAACATCACTTTGAGTGCAGTGAGAATAAGTTATTGATCGTGAGACCAGTTAGGTGGTGTATCGCGTCCTAATGGAATCATAAATATGTCATGTGAATAGTAAATATAAGGGTTAGCGAAAAATTAAAGAAACGGGGCGTGCGGCGCCAGAAAAAACAAGCAAAAATCATTCTCAAGAGTACTAGGGCGCGGACCAGCTGATATTTGACAGGTGACGTGAGGGGTGGAAGTGTGTTGCCATATCGGTGTGCTCCAGATTATCTGCACAAGAGAGAGCAGCTGTTGTACTTGTTCTTGCATGTTTGTCAATACATAAATGTCCAGTTGTTTTTAAGTAAAATACCAAAACTCCTTGTTGTTTATATCATTCCCTCCATATACCTTGTGACTGCGAAAAGATAAAGAAGACTGAGTGACAGAAATAATTACTTGCCTGATATCAAACTAATCGAGCTTGCTCTTGCCACAATTTCCA
>WNGS01001954.1:23635-43924 GCA_020271785.1 Procambarus virginalis
ATACAAGGACATGCCACATGTCAATCTACATGGATATACCACACGTCAACATACATGTACATACCACCTTCGATATACATGGGCATACCTCACGTCACAACAAGGACAAGCACACGTCAATGTACATGAACATACCACACGTCAACATACATGGACATACCACTCGTCAATATACGTGTACATGCCACTCGTCAATATACATGACATGCCACACGTCAACATATACATGGACATCCACACATCAACATACATGACATGCCAACGTCAATATAATGGACATGCCACACGTCAACATACATGGACATGCCAAACGTCAATATACATGGCATACCACACGTCAACATACATGGACATACAAGTCAACTACGACATGCCATACATACGATACAACGTCATATACATGGACATGCCACAGTCAACAATACATGGACATCCATCACGTCAGTCTAACATGGACATGCCACATGTCAACATACATTGGACATACCACACGTCAACGTACATGGACATACCTACGTCAACATACATCGACGTGCCACACGTCAATGTACATGGACATACCACACGTAAACATACATGGACATACGCACATGTCAACATACATGGACATACCACACATTAACAAACTTATGACATACCACACGTCAACATACATGGACATACCTCACGTCAACATACATCGACTGCCCACGTCAATATACATGGACATGCCCCACGTCAACATACATGGACATACCACACGTCAATATAAATGGACATGCCACATTCTCAACATATTGGACATACACACGTCAATATACATGGACATCCCACACGTCAACTTACATGGACATGCCAAACATCAATATACATGGACATGCCACACGTCAACAAACATGGACATGCCACACATCAACAACATGAGATGCCTAACGTCAATATACATGGACATGCCACACGTCAACATACATGGACATGCCAACCGTCAATCATACATGGACATACCACACGTCAACATACATGGACATACCACACGTCAACATACATGAACATCCAAACGTCAATATACATGACATACCAACCAACATGCATGGACATACCACTCAACATCATTAGACATGCCACACGTCATCATATTTGACACACGACACGTATATATACATGTACATGCCACACTTCAACATGAATGGACATATCACACGTCAATATAAATTTACATGCCACACGTCAACATATCTGGACATCCACACGTCAAATATACATGGACATGACACTACGTAACATATATGGACATGCCACACGTCAAATACATGGCATGCCAACGTCAACATACATGGACATGCCTCACGTCATCATACATGGACATACCACACGTAACATACATGACATGCCACACTAACATTCATCGGACATGCCACACGTACACATACATGGACATGCCACACGTTACATCATACATAGCTTATGACATGCTACACGTTATAGTGCACAGTCAATACATGGGCATCCATGTAATGTATACAGCACGTCAATATACATGAACATACCCCACACGTCAACATACATGGACATACCGCACTTCGATATACATGTGCATACCTCACGTCATCATACATGGACAAGCACACGTCAACATACATGGACAAACCTCACTTCAACTTACATAGACATGCCACACGTCAATATAAATGAACATACCAACAGTCAACATACTTGGACATACCACTCGTCAATATACGTGTACATGCCACACGTCAATATACATCGATATGCCACACGTCAATAGACATGGACATGCCACATGTCAACATACATGGACATGCCAAACATCAATATACATGGACATAGCACACGTCAACATATATGGACATACCATACGTCAACCTACCTAGACATGCCACTCACCATCATACTTTGCCACACCACACGTCATATTCATGGACATGCCACACATCAACATACATGGACATGCCACACGTGAACATACATGGCGATGCCAAACGTCAATATACATGGACATACCACAAGTCAACATACATGGTGTCAGAGTTCACCCCCTTGCAGCCTGTGGTTGGGGTCGTCCCACAGGTCTTAGCCCCTCAGTACCGGGTGCCACTGTTAGCCCTTGAGCTCCCCCAGTCAACTAAGGGCTGGCCTAATACACCCCTAGCGAGTGAGGAGGTTCAAGCTTCTTATAACTCACATAAACCTGCCTGTCCTGACACTGGAATATTTTCTATTGCTTTATCTGATCTGTCCTGAGGTCGCCAGCTGCGTGTTTATACTCGTGTCCCAGCAACACGTCAGTGGTCTCATTAATTATCTTGGCTAATGATGCAATGTCACGTGCATTGCAAGGTGTCACTAATGGTCTCATAAATATATAATATATATAGCCCTAGAGAATGGAGGCTCACTTAAACTCCTCAGTTAGTTTAAAAGTTTACTGAAGAAAAACATAAATACATATACAAATGGCATAAAGAAAAGTCTATGTTGGAATCATCCGCTGGCGGCAGCATTTCTCAATGACACGTCTCTGGGAACACGATCAGCTGACTGGATCCACTCCTCCCGCACGGGCACACACCTCGCGCCTCTGGCAGCACGATCAGCTGACGGCTCTAGCTGCCAGAACGTCGTGATTTGCCACGCCTCTAGCAAGGCGACCAGCTGGACGTTTCAGAGAATGTTGGGGGCTCCTTGCACACCTACTACCCTTTCAGGATCACAAACATCACCACATTAATGCTCACCCCCATCAACTCATGCCTAAATGAGTTTTTGGCTCCTAGCCTAACGTCCTGTTACTTAGACAATAAAATGAGAAGAAATATTCACACCATATAAAATACTCTATCTCGCCTAGCTCAAAAGGGGTAAGGGAGGGAGGGACAATTATCTACCTAATTTCACTCGAACTATGAAGCTGACTCGTCCTCTGTTGAGGGATGTTGATGTTCCTGGTTCCGACTTGTGGTCTCCTAATGAACAGTTCCCACACACACTCAGGTTCCTCCGTCGCCTTCGTGGTAACGCGTCCTCGCCGTGCTCACATCCACCAGGGACTGCCTTCCTCCTCCTATTCTCTGGGGTGCTGGAAACAGGTGCCTCCGTCGTCGTCCTCCACACTCACTGGCACTGTCGACTCTTCAGTCCAGCACAGCTTCCCCTCGCCTTAACTGCCAGTAGATATGGGCCCAGCCCTAGCTTCTCACTTGTTGTGTAAGACGTGGTCCTCTAGTGGGCCTCCCAGACGTCACCAGCCCAACGTTCCCTCTGCTACAGGCTCTTGGCTCTTCAATCCGGTCCGTCCTTGCCTCCGGGCACTCCACGGAAATTGGATGACATCTCAGACTGTCTGCAGAGTCGAAGCGGAGCTTAAATCTACTGGTAAGGGCTCTCTAGGTCCGGAACTCGCTCGAGCGTGTCTTCCCTCTCTGATGGCTCGTGACGTACTGTCTTCCCGCGCAGGTGCCAGCCGCCCAGCGCCCTTTGCCTCATGACGTCACACCGCCCGAGGGCTCTGGTCATTGGTCACTTCCGGCACGTGACCTCACCTGGCCAATCAGGTGCCGCGAAGCGTCAGGACGTCTTGGCGGGATACAGGATGGCTCGTCACCATCCAGGATGGCTCGTCACCATCCAGGATGGCTCGTCACCATCCTGTGCTTCAAAAGGCGTAAGCCCTTTACATTATCAAACCTAGCTGGCCATTTTACAACCAGCTTAATCACGCTCCACACTTTCCTACACATGAAAATGTTCCCTGGACATCAGAGAACACTTAGGCTATGGAGATATGACTCTTCTAAGCTGGGAAGGTAGAAATACAGGAGTGGACACCGTCATAAACCCCTCCCCTTAAAATAAGTCATATCGAATGAGCAGCACTGGAGAGGGCAACTATGCTTATGCTCCCTCCATTCCTGAAGTGTTACTCCTCCCGTTTGTGTCGTGGATCGTACAACCACGCCAGTCACTTGTGTTTCTACACTTCCACCTCGCACCGGACCGGGTGTAGTGGGCGTTACCTGAACACCTATAAGGGATCCTCCTTCCGTGTCCACGAGTGCGTTCCAACGACTCGTTAGCACTGCAAGGTTCAGTGCATGTAGAGCCTCCACTGCGTCGTGCACTCTGAGGTACCCTTGCACTTCCATCACGTCCTACATGTACTCCATGCTTCCTCTCAGGATCTTCTCTTCGCCATTCTTCTCTCTTCTCGGTTCCTCTTCTCCGGCAAGTGCGGTCTCCTCACAGCGACACCTGTTACCTGTCCTCTATCCATCAACTTCATCTTTTCTACACTAGGCTTTTGCGATGGCCCAATGCCCCTCTGGCTAGGCCAGTGCCTACCCTGGGTATACCTGTCCCCTGCTTTCTTCCAATTACCTTTCCTATACCATTCGTTCCCGACGAACATCTTCACTCCCCCATGAGATTCTCTTCCCCATAGACGTCTTCTTTGGTTCGTGGTTGGGCTCGTCCACCTCCCTGTGGCTCACCTCACCATGGTGGTTCATCTTGCACCTACCACTATTCATCAGACTGGCATAGGGTGCACTGCGCCGTGGTTCCTCCACTCTGCCCCTCACTGCCATTCGCTCATGCACTGAGCTCACCGTTTTTGGTGGAGGGAGTGCGGTCTGCAGAAACTTCACCACCCCAGGCGCTTGTACAGCTACTCCTCGCCACTCCTCCACACGCATCATTAGGCTTAACCGCAGGTCCTCGTCGGGGTTATCCATGACCTCCGATGACCTCTCTGTCTTTTCGCCTTCGTCGTTGGTGCGGTTGACAACCTCACCACTGCCTGGGTCAACCAACACCTCACTTGGCAGGGTCGCACCACTGCCTGACACATAGGCACTTCTGGCCCAATCGGGTTGTATCCTTCCACCACCGAGGTCGTTACCCAGCACCATCTGCACGTGCTCTAAGGGTAACTTAGGGGCTACAGCTACGATAGCCTTCTCGACTCCATAGTCGGCAATCAGCTGTACCTCGTGAAGTAGTAACCTGTACTCTTCTCCCACATTCCGTATTCTCACCACTCCCACAGGTGATTCATTATATTCGTTGGGAAGAATACTCCTGGCTACCATGCTTATGTCAGCACCCGTATCACGAAGAACTGCAATCTCCACTGGGTTTGACTTACCAAACTTCACTGTGGCCCCGAAAACAAAGAGGTGTTCACCCAACTTCATTTCCCAACCATTCACATTGGGTCCACTATGATATGGGGTATGAACAAATACTTTCTCCTCTTCCAACATCAGTCCCATATTCCTCCGGTTCTCGTCGCACTCACGGGAAAATGCCCGCACCCTCCACAATTAAAACCCTGACTCTCCTGGAAGCGACTCTCCACCTGTCACTCGGGCAACGCCCTCGTAACCGCCGTCCCCTGGATCCTCGTCGCGCCCCCGGTCGTCGTCTCCCTGGCAGCATTCCTCGCTCCAGCACCAGTCCCGGTGTAAGGACCTCCTTGGGGTCTCCTCACCGGTTCCCCTGAACTATTGGACCGACTCACCTCACTGTGTGTACTATCCTTGGGAGATTCTCCACCCGTCCTCGCCCCTCCTGAACCCTTGACGTTCCCCCAAACCTTGGGTAAGGCGAGTGCCTAGGCGGTCCTCCTTCCCGAGATTTAGTGCCTCTTCCAGTAGGTCGGCTCTGTCTGCAGCGGCCTTAAGTTCTCTAATACCAGCCTCCTTGATCTTGACCCTTAGTTCTGGATGGAGCATTGACATGAATCTCTCCATCACCATCAATTGTTTCAGCTCCTCCATCGTCTCCACCACTTCAGCCTTCAGCCAACGCAGGAACTTGGCTCTATGTTCCGAGCAGTTTCAGCATACGACCTTCCGGAAGCTCTTGTGCACTCACGGAAGCGTTTCCTGTAAACCTCCGGGTTAGTCGATACGATTGGAGCACAGCTTTCTTGATCATTCGTAAACGTCGCATTCCTCAAGGTCCAACATGTTATAAGCTTCCCTGGCCTCGCCAATCAACCTACTCTGTACTAACGCAGCCCAACCCTCTTCCGGCCATTCCTTCAATGTCGCTATCCTCTCAAAATGATCGAAGAAAGCTTCGGCCTCTAGAGGGTCAAAGGTTGGTAGGTTGCGTTCCTGAACCTTGGGGTCATCCCGCCGAGCCGACACGAGCCTGGGGGCCAGGTAGCCTGGTGGATAGCGAGCAGATTCGTAATTCTGTGGCGCGGGTTCGATTCCCGCACCCGGCAGAAACAAATGGGCAAAGTTTCTTTCACCCTGAATGCCCCTGTTACCTAGCAGTAATAGGTACCTGGGAGTTAGTCAGCTGTCACGGGCTGCTTCCTGGGGTGTGTGTGTGTGTGTGTGTGTGGTGGAAAAAAAAAAAAAAGTAGTTAGTGTAGTTAGTAAACAGTTGATTGACAGTTGAGAGGCGGGCCGAAGAGCAAAGCTCAACCCACGTAAAATACAACTAAGTGAATACACTGAGGGTAGCCCGCGCTCCGCCCGATACATCTCAACCCTCCTTCTTCGCTTTTATTTCTTCCCGTCGCAGTTGTCTTTCTCCTTCTTCTCGTTGCAGTTGGGCTTTGCGCTCCTCACGCTTCAGCTGAGCCTCGCGCTCCTCTCGCTTCAGCTGAGCTTCGCGCTCCTCACGCTTCAGCTGAGCTTCGAGCTCCTCACGCTTCAGCTGAGCTTCGCACTCCTCCCGCTTCTGAGCGGCTTCGCACTCCTCCCGCTTCTACTGANTGGATATACCACACGTTAACATACATGGACATACCACACGTCAAACATAGTTGAATACCACACGGCAACCATAATTGACATACCACACGTCATCATACCTGAATATGCCACATGACACAATGGGAGCCGGTCGCCGAGCGGACAGCACGCGGGACAGTTGGAACGGGTACCACAACAACATATAGTTGGAAGTGAAGGAAAATCGTCCATAGAATATTATAAATATAGAATGCTAGAATATAGAATAGTGGCAAGAAGCGGCATCAGTAGGCTGTTTCCACAAGCCACGCGAGGCCTACCCCAGGGCACGTCCCACAGGGATAAAATACGGAAATCATATAGTGTACTATGGAAATGTGAATCTAATAATTAGCAATAAAGTGAGTGAATACCATTGCAAGCCGGAAATTAGGCGGAAAATCCCTTGTAAGAATACAAGCAAAGAAAAATCAGTGTTATAAATCGAGTAGCTGGAAACTGGTGACATCAACCTGGGACGACAAGAGGTCACCTGTACCGCACCGGGGACCAGCTTCGCTACCCTACGCTAAGTACCTGCCATAAAGTTTGAACAAAATAACATACATAATATTACAAATCTACGGTATACATATAGTATTATAAATATTAAATATATAAAAATATACATATAACTTTATAAAGAGTTAAAAGGACTGACATCAACAAGTGATCCACACAGTAAACCACAAATACAACAATACATCAGACAATGGAGAGGTGTGGCGAGTGCTCGGGAGTACTGGGAAAACGTAATGTAGGCGTAACGTGTTGCATCTGTAACATGAGATTTCACCTGGGCTGTACAGAAGTATCTCCAGGATGCACAAAAAGGCAAGGAATTTACTGGGTCTGCAAAGATGACAGATTAATGTTAGAGAACATAACTAAACTGATGAAAAACATTCCCGAGTCACAGAGATTACCATTCACAGACAAGCTACCAGTGATATATGCAGACTGGGAAAAGACAACATTGGTTAACGACCAAAACCCAGGAACAGATAGTTTAGAGAACCGCAGCAGTAATGTGGAGGAAGAGGGTATTGTAGTACATAATAGCAGCAATATTGCAGAGTCAGGTAATATAAACGATGTGAGCAACAGTGAGACAGAGTGCATAAATGAAGGAATTGGGACGAAAAGCGGAGATGGCTCCAATAAAGAGGTAGACAAGACAGACACAGATATAAATACCTTGAAAAACGCAAAACCGGAACACATTTGCAAATTCTACGCTAAAGGAATATGCAAATATGGAAAATTAGGAACAAAATGCCATTTTCTGCATCCTCGAAAATGCAGGAACATGTTGGCGAGGGGTACATGCCGTTTTGGAACAGGGTGTAGATACTTCCACCCCAAATTATGTCAATTTTCAATTAGGGACAAAAAATGCTACAATCTTCAGTGTCCGGAATTCCACGTGAGAGGTACACAACGTTATAGACGGGAAAATCAGTATGACACTACTGGCAATTTTTTAGAGGAAGGCAGAAACAGAGCAGAAAATATAAGAGAGAGGAACAGTCAGATGGAACCACCACAGGATTACAGAGGGGAAGGGAGATACCCACAAGTCTGGAATACACATTACCAACAAACACACAGGTACTACACCACACAACACTCGCCCCACTACCGAAACTGGACGAATCACTTCGAAAACAACACACCCTGGACGCAAACACAGTGGCCCCCTTACCAGAGCCTCAGATATTAACACCAAGTAAGGCATCCAGCACTTCCACTACCACGATAACATCATTTATATTTGCCAACATTCAAGGTATAAAAACACGCAAATCCAACAAAGTTCACTTTATAGATGGTCTCCTTCATGAGGCAAATGCAGTGTTTGCAGCCCTAACAGAAACCCACACAAAGGACTACCATGATGGTGAAATATGGATCTCAGAGTACAATCTTTTCAGATGTGATAGGAAACACCGGCTTCAGGGTGGGGTCAGCCTATACATCAAAGACACACTCATCTGTACTGAGCTGCTAAACACCTCGAATGATATGGTGGAAGTGCTGATAATCAAAATAGAGATTATAAATGTAGTTATTGTCCTTGTATATAAGTCACCGGAGGCAAACCCTCAGCAGTTTAAAGACCAACTAATGAAAGTAGAACACTGCTTGGAAAACCTCACAAATCCAGCTCCGAACATCATTCTGCTTGGGGACTTCAACCTACGGCACCTGAAATGGAAGCACCTGGCTAATACAGTAATATCAGAAAGAATGCCAGGAAGTAGCCTTAATGAACAGGCACATGCAAATGACCTGCTACGGATGTGCGACAGGTTTGCCTTAAACCAGCAAATAGTAGAACCAACCAGGAAGGAGAACACGCTGGACCTCATTTTCACTAATAATGATGAATTGATCAGGAACATAATGATTACAAATACCTGTTACTCAGATCACAACTTAATTGAAGTTATGACAACCATGGGGAATAGACCTTCAAAACCAGTCCAGATTCCCGGTGGAGGAGATTTCAGCAAATTCAACTTCAATAATAAACAGATAAACTGGGAGCAAATAAACCAGGACTTCACAGAAATAAACTGGGAAGAACAGCTAGGAAATGCGAACCTGAACCAGTGCCTGGAAAAAATAAGCTCAGTAGCACTAGAAATATGTACAAACCGCATCCCCCTAAGAAAAAAGAGGAAGAGATGCAGATTGGAACGAGAACGTCGTTCCCTATATAGGCGAAGAAAACGAATCGCGGTACAACTTGAGAGTCGCACCCTATCTCAGGAACGGCGAAGAAGGTTAGGTAGCGAAATAGGAAAAATTGAACTCAAGCTACAAGAATCATACAAAACGCAGGAGAGGGAAAGAGAGCAAAAGGCCATCAGTGAAATAGAGAGAAACCCGAAATATTTTTTCTCCTATGCAAAATCAAGATCAAAAACCACATCTAGTATCGGGCCCCTGCGAAAGGAAGATGGAACTTTCACCGATGACAACAAAGAAATGAGCGAGCTACTGAGGAAGCAATACGACTCTGTCTTCAGCGAGCCATTAAACGCACTAAAGATCGATAACCCAAATGAATTTTTCATGGATATGATACCAACATCAAATCATATATCAGACGTCACCCTATCCCCACTGGATTTTGAAGAAGCCATAAACAGTATGCCTATGCACTCCGCACCAGGCCCGGATTCTTGGAACTCCATATTCATCAAGAACTGTAAAAAACCACTATCGCAGGCCCTTCACATTCTGTGGAGACAAAGCCTAGATACTGGCGTTATTCCTGATATACTAAAAACAGCAGAGATAGCACCACTTCATAAAGGAGGAAATAAGGCAGAGGCAAAAAATTACAGACCGATAGCACTAACATCGCACATCATAAAAATTTTTGAGAGAGTGCTAAGAAGTAAGATCACAAAATACATGGAATCACAGCATCTCCATAACCCCGGACAACATGGTTTCAGAACAGGGCGCTCTTGCCTGTCGCAGTTGCTGGACCACTATGATATGGCATTAGATGCTATGGAAGACAAACAAAACGCTGATGTAATTTACACAGATTTTGCAAAAGCTTTTGATAAATGTGACCATGGTGTTATTGCCCATAAAATGCGCTCAAAAGGAATTACCGGAAAAGTAGGCAGATGGATCTACAATTTCCTGACCAACAGAACCCAATGTGTAATAGTCAACAAAATAAAATCCAACCCGTCAACCGTTAAGAGCTCAGTCCCCCAGGGTACTGTGCTTGCTCCAGTACTTTTTCTCATCCTTATATCGGACATAGACAAGAACACAACCTATAGCACTGTATCATCCTTTGCAGATGACACTAGGATCTTCATGAGAGTAGGCAACATAGAGGACACGGCGAACCTCCAGTCAGATGTAGATCAGGTCTTTCTATGGGCTACAGAAAATAATATGGTGTTTAACGAAGACAAGTTCCAGCTCATGCGCTATGGAAAAAATGAAAATATAAAAACTGAAACCACGTACAAAACTCAGGCAAATCATAACATAGAACGAAAAGGCAATGTAAAGGATCTGGGTGTACTCATGTCGGAAGACCTTACCTTTAAAGAACACAATAAAGTAGCCGTCACAACTGCAAGAAAAATGACAGGTTGGATAACAAGAACTTTTCACACTAGAGATGCTATACCGATGATGACACTTTTCAAAACGCTTGTGCTCTCTAGAGTGGAGTACTGCTGCACAATGACAGCCCCTTTCACTGCGGGTGAAATTGCTGACCTGGAGAGCGTGCAGAGATCCTTTACTGCTAGAATCCACTCGGTAAAACATCTAAACTATTGGGACCGACTAAAGAGCCTAAATCTGTATTCCCTTGAGCGCAGGCGGGAGAGATACATAATAATTTACACGTGGAAAATATTAGAGGGGCTGGTCCCAAACCTGCACACAGAAATAACATCACATGAGACCAGAAGACATGGCAGGATGTGCAGAATACCCCCGTTGAAAAGCAGAGGTGCAACTGGTACTCTGAGAGAGAACTCTATCAACATCAGAGGCCCGAGACTGTTCAACACGCTTCCACTACACATAAGGGACATAACTGGCAAACCCCTCACAGTGTTCAAGAGAGAACTGGATAAGCACCTCCAAAGGATACCTGATCAACCAGGCTGTGACTCATACGTCAGGCTGCGAGCAGCCGCGTCCAACAGCCTGGTTGATCAGTCCAGCAACCAGGAGGCCTGGTCGATGACCGGGCCGCGGGGACGATAAGCCCCGGAAGCACCTCAAGGTATCCTCAAGGTATCCTGTGGTCCTGGGTTCGATCCCAGGCGCCGGCGAGAAACAATGGGTAGAGTTTCTTTCACCCTATGCCCCTGTTACCTAGCAGTAAAATAGGTACCTGGTGTTAGTCAGCTGTCACGGGCTGCTTCCTGGGGGTGGAGACTTGGTCGAGGACCGGGCCGCGGGGACACAAAAAAAAAAAAAAAATCATCTCAAGATAACCTCTCAAGATAACATACATGGACATACCACACGTCAACATACATGGGCATGCAACATGTCGACACACATATACATGCCACACGTCAACATTCATGGACATACCACACGCCAACATACATGGACATATCACGCGTGAATATACATGGATATGCCACACGCCAACATACATGGAGATACCTCACGTCAACATACATGGACATACCTCACGTCAACATTCATGGACATGCCACATGTCAACACACATATACATGCCACACGACATATCACACGTCAATATACATGGATATACCACACGTTAACATTTATGTACATACCACACTTCAACAAACATCGACGTTAACCACGGCAATATACGTGGACATGCCACACGTCAACATACATGGACATACAACAAGTCAAAATACATAGACATGCCACTCGTCAACATTCATGGACATGCCACACGTCAACGTACATGGACATGCCACACGTAAACATACATAGACATGCCACACATCATTATACATGGACATGCCACATGTAAATATACAGGGGCATACCACACGTCTTTATTCATGAACATACCACACGTCAACATACATGGACATGCCACATGTTGACATTACATGGACATGACACAAGTCAACATACATGGACATGCTACACATTAACATACATGGATATGCCACACGTCATTATACAATGACATTCCTCACATCAATATACATGGACATACCACACGTCAAAATACATGGACATGCCACACGTCAAAATACATGGACATGCCACACGTCAAAATACATGGACATGTCACACGTCAGCATGAATGGACATGCTATATGTCAACATACATGGACAAACCACACGTCAACATACATGGACATACCACACGTCAACATACATGGACGTATCTCACGTCAAAATATATATAGGCATACATCACGTCAATATACATGGACATGACACACGTCAACACAGATGGAAATGCCAATCGTCAATATACATGGACATGCTACACGTCAACATACATGGACGTACCACACTTCGATATACATGGGCATACCTTACCTTACCTTGAGGGTACCTTGAGGTGCTTCCGGGGCTTAGCGTCCCCGCGGCCCGGTCATCGACTACGCCTCCTGGTTGCTGGACTGATCAACCAGGCTGTTGGACGCGGCTGCTCGCAGCCTGACGTATGAGTCACAGCCTGGATGATCCGGTATCCTTTGGAGGTGCTTATCCAGTTCTCTCTTCGACACTGTGAGGGGTTTGCCAGTTATGCCCCTTATGTGTAGCGGGAGCGTGTTGAACAGTCTCGGGCCCCTGATGTTGATAGAGTTTTCTCTCAGAGTACCAATTGCACCTCTGCTTTTCAACGGGGGTATTCTGCACATCCTGCCATGTCTTCTGGTCTCATGTGATGTTATTTCTGTGTGCAGGTTTGGGACCAGCCCCTCAAATATTTTCCATGTGTAAATTATTATGTATCTCTCCCGCCTGCGCTCAAGGGAATTCAGATTTAGGCTCTTTAGTCGGTCCCAATAGTTTAGATGTTTTACTGAGTGGATTCTAGCAGTAAAGGACCTCTGCACGCTCTCCAGGTCAGCAATTTCTCCAGCTGGGAAAGGGGCTGTCATTGTGCAGCAGTACTCCACTCTAGAGAGCACAAGCGTTTTGAAAAGTGTCATCATCGGTATAGCATCTCTAGTGTGAGGCATACCTCACGTCATCATACACGGACAAGCCACACGTCAACATACATTGACAAACCTCACTTCAACATACATAGACATGCCACACGTCAATATACATGAACATACCACAAGTCAACATACATGACATACCACTCGTCAAAATACGTGTACATGACACTCGTCAATATACATCGACATGCCACACTTCAACATATATGGACATGCCACACGTCATCATACATGGACATGCCAAAAGTCAATATACATAGACATGCCACACATCAACATACATGGACATGCCAAACGTCAACATAAATGGACATACCACACGTCAGTATAAATTGACATGCTGCACGTTAACATACTTGGACATACCACACGTCATCATACATGGACATACCTTACGTCAACATACATCGACGTGCCCCACGTCAATATACGTGGACACGCCACACGTCAACATTTTTGACCAAACACATGTCAACATACATGGACATACCACACGTCAACATTTTTGACTAACCACATGTCAACATACATGGACATACCACACGACAACATACCTTGATATACCACAC
Organism: Procambarus virginalis; assembly: GCA_020271785.1. Lineage (NCBI taxonomy): Eukaryota > Metazoa > Arthropoda > Malacostraca > Decapoda > Cambaridae > Procambarus > Procambarus virginalis. The sequence goes on from WNGS01001954.1 coordinate 37,631, forward strand.
GTCAACATACATGGACATACCTCACGTCAACATACATCGACGTGCCCACGTCAAATATTCATGGACATGCCACACGTCAGCATATATGGACATACCACACGTCAATATAATTGGACATGCCACATTTCAACATACGTGGACATACGACACGTCAACATACATGGACATACCACACGTCAATATAAATGGACATGCCTTATTTTAACATACAAGGACATCCCTCATGTCAATATACATCGACATCCCACACGTCATCATACATGGACATGCCAAACATCAGTATACATGGACATGCCACATGTCAATATACATGGACATGCCACACATCAACATACATGGAGATGCCAAACGTCTATATACATGGACATGCCACACGTCAACATACTTAGACATGCCAAACGTCAATAAACATGGACATACCACACGTCAACATACATGGACATGCCACACGTCAACATACATGGACATGCCAACCGTCAATATACATGGACATACCACACATCAACATACATGGATATGCCACACGTCAACATGAATGGACATACCACACGTCAAATATACATGGACATGATACACGTCAACATATATGGACATACCACACGTCAACATACATGGACATACCGCACGTGAACATATATCGACATGCCACACGTCAAAATACATGGAGAAATGAAACATCAATATACATGGACATGCCAAACGTCAATATACATGGACATGCCACACGTAAACATACATGGACATACCTCACGTCAACATACATTTACATGCCACAAGTCATCATACTTTGACACACGACACATATATACATGGACATGCCACACGTCAACATGAATGGACATATCACACGTCAGTATAAATTTACATGCGACACGTCAACATAATTGGACATACCACACGTCAAATATACATGGACATGACACACGTCAACATATATGGACATACCACACGTCAATATAAATGAACATGCCAGACGTCAACATACTTGGACATACCACACGTCAACATACATGGACATACCGCACGTGAACATATATCGACATGCCACACGTCAACATACATGGACATGCCACACGTTAACATACAAGGACATGCCACATGTCAATCATACATTTCAATCAATGTCACATTTCAACATACTTGGACATACCTCAAGTCAATATACATGGACATCCCACACGTCAACATTCATAGACATGCCAAACATCAATATACATGGACATGCCACACGTCAACATACATGAACATGCCACACGTCAAAATACATGGAGAAGCCAAACGTAAATATACATGGACATGCCAAACGTCAATATACATGGACATGCCACACGTAAACATACATGGACATACCTCACGTCAACATACATTTACATGCCACACGTCATCATACTTTGACATACGACACATATATACATGGACATGCCACACGTCAACATGAATGGACATATCACACGTCAGTATAAATTTACATGCGACACGTCAACATAATTGGACATACCACACGTCAAATATACATGGACATGACACACGTAAACATATATGGACATACCACACGTCAATATAAATGAACATGCCAGACGTCAACATTTTTGGACATACCACACGTCAACATACTTTAACCTACCATACGTCAACATATATCGACATGCCACTCGTCAACATACATAGACATGCCATATGTCAATATGCATGAACAATCCACACGTCAACATACATAGACATGCCATACGTCAATATGCATGAACATTCCACACGTCAACATTCATGTATATAACACACGTCAACGCACGTGGACATGATACACTTCATTATAAATGGACATGGCACATGTAAATATACAGAGACATACCACACGTCTTCATACATGAACATACCACACGTCAACATTCATGGACATGCCACATGTTAACATTATATGGACATGCCACAAGTCAACATACATGGACATGCTACACATTAACATACATGGAAATGCCACACGTCATTATACATGGACATACATCACGTCAATATACATGGACATACCACACGTCATTATGCATGGACATACCTCACGTCAATATACATGGACATGCCACACGTCAACATACAAAGACGTACCTTCGACAACATATATAGGCATACATCACGTCAATGTACATGGGCATACCTCACTTCCATGTAAATGACATGCCACACTTCAACACAGATGGACATGCCAAAAGTCAATATAAATGAACATGCCACACGTAAACATACTTTGACATACCACACGTCAACATACATGGACATACCACACGTGCACATACATCGGCCTGCCACACGTCAACATACATGACATGCTACACGTCAATATAGAAGGAAATGCCACATGTCAGTCTACATGGATATACCACACGTCATCACACATGGACATACCATACGTCAACATACATCGACGTGCCCCACGTCAACATATGTTGACTTGCCACACGTCAATATACATGGACATACTACACGCCAACATTTTTGACATACCACACGTCAACATTTTTGACATAACACATGTCAACATACATGCACATACCACACGTCAGCACACTTTGACATACCACACGTCAACGTACATGGACATACCTCACTTCAACATACATCGACGTGCCCCACGTCAAATATACATGGACATACCATACGTCAACCAACCTGGACATGCCACACCTCACCATCATACTTTGACACACCACACGTCATATACATGGACATACCACACGTCAACATACTTGGACATACCACACGTCAACATACATGGACATACCCTCACGTCAACATACATCGACGTTAACCACGGCAATATACGTGGACATGCCAAACGTCAATATTCATGGACATACCACACTTCAACATTTTTGACATAAATATGTCAACATATATGGACATACTATACGTCAATATACTTTAACCTACCACACGTCAACATAAATGGACATACCACACGTCAAAATTCTTGGACATACTACACGCCAACATACATGGACTTACGGCACATCAACATACATCGACATGCCACTCGTCAACATACATGGACATGCCGCACGTCAACATACATGAGCATACCGCACATCAACATTCATGTACATACCACACGTCAACGTACATGGACATGCCACACGTCAACATACATGAGCATACCGCACATCAACATTCATGTACATGCCACACGTCAACATACGTGGACATGCCACACGTCAACATACATGGACATGCTACACTTCACTATAAATGGACATGCCACATGTAAATATACAGAGACATACCACACGTCTTCATACATGAACATACCAAACGTCAACATACATGAACATGCCACATGTTAACATTGCATGGACATGCCACAAGTCAACATACATGGAGATGCTACACGTTAACATACATGGACATGCCACACGTCATTATACATGGACATACCTCACGTCAATATACATGGTCATGCCACACGTAATCATGCATGGACACACCTCACGTCAGTATACTTGGACATGCCTCACGTCAACATACATGGACATGTCACAAGTCAACATGCATGGACATGCTATATGTCAATATACTTGGACATACCACACGTCAACATACATGGACGTACCTCACGTCAGTATATATAGGCATACATCACGTGAATATACATGGGCATACCTCACGCCAATATACATTGACATGTCACACGCCAACATAGATGGACATGCCAAACGTAAACATACTTTGACTTACCACACGTCAAATATACATGGACATCACACACGTCAACATATATGGACATACCACACATCAATATAAATGAACATGCCAGACGTCAACATACTTAGACATACCGTACGTCAACATACGTGGATATACCACACGCCAACATACATCGACATGCCACACGTCAACATACATGGACATGCTACACGTCAACATACAAGGACATGCCACATGTCAATCTACATGGATATACCACACGTCAACATACATGTACATACCACTCTTCGATATACATGGGCATACCTCACGTCATCAAACAAGGACAAGCCACACGTCAATGTACATGAACATACCACACGTCAACATACATGGACATACCACTCGTCAATATACGTGTACATGCCACTCGTCAATATACATCGACATGCCACACGTAAATATACATGGACATGCCACACATCAACATACATGGACATGCCAAACGTCAATATATATGGACATGCCACACGTCAACATACATGGACATGCCAAACGTCAATATACATGGTCATACCACACGTCAACATACTTGGACATATCATAAGTCAACCTACCTGTACATGCCACTCAGCATCTTACTTTGATACACCCCACGTCATATACATGGACACGCCACATGTCAACAGAAATGGACATACCATACGTCAGTCTAAATGGACATGCCACATGTCAACATACTTGGACATACCACACGTCAACGTACATGGACATACCTTACGTCAACATACATCGACGTGCCACACGTCAATGTACATGGACATACCACACGTAAACATTTTTGACATACCACATGTCAACATACATGGACATACCACACATTAACAAACTTTGACATACCACACGTCAACATACATGGACATACCTCACGTCAACATACATCGACGTGACCCACGTCAAATATACATGGACATGCCCCACGTCAACATACATGGACATACCACACGTCAATATAAATGGACATGCCACATTTCAACATATTTGGACATACATCACGTCAATATACATGGACATCCCACACGTCAACATTCATGGACATGCCAAACATCAATATACATGGACATGCCACACGTCAACAACATGGACATGCCACACATCAACAAACATGAAGATGCCTAACGTCAATATACATGGACATGCCACACGTCAACATACATGGACATGCCACACGTCAATATACATGGACATACCACACGTCAACATACATGGACATACCACACTTCAGCATACATGAACATGCCAAACGTCAATATACATAGACATACCACACGGCAACATGCATGGACATACCTCACGTCAACATACATTTAAATGCCACACGTCATCATACTTTGACACACGACACGTATATATACATGTACATGCCACACTTCAACATGAATGGACATATCACACGTCAATATAAATTTACATGCCACACGTCAACATACTTGGACATACCACACGTCAAATATACATGGACATGACACACGTAAACATATATGGACATACCACACGTCAATATAAATGAGCATGCCAGACGTCAACATTCTTGGAGCTACCACACGTCAACATACTTGGACATACCACACGTGAACATACATCGACATGCCACACGTGAACATTCATCGACATGCCACACGTACACATACATGGACATGCCACACGTTAACATACAAGGACATGCCACATGTCAATCTACATGGATATACAGCACGTCAATATACATGAACATACCCCACACGTCAACATACATGGACATACCGCACTTCGATATACATGTGCATACCTCACGTCATCATACATGGACAAGCACACGTCATTCAACATACATGGACATACCTCACGTCAGCATACATAGACAGGCCACACGTCAATATAAATGAACATACCAACAGTCAACATACTTGGACATACCACTCGTCAATATACGTGTACATGCCACACGTCAATATACATCGACATGCCACACGTAAATATACATGGACATGCCACACTTTAATATTCATGGACATGCCACACATCATCATGAATGAACGTACCTCACATCAATATACATGGACATAGCACACGTCAACATATATGGACATACCACATACGTCAACCTACCTAGACATGCACTCACCCATCATACTTTGCCACACCTCCACGTCAATATACATAGACATGCCACACATCATTATACATGGACATGCCACACGTGAACATACATGGCGATGCCAAACGTCAATATACATGGACATACCACAAGTCAACATACATGGTGTCAGAGTTCACCCCCTTGCAGCCTGTGGTTGGGGTCGTCCCACAGGTCATAGCCCCTCAGTACCGGGTGCCACTGTTAGCCCTTGAGCTCCCCCACGTCAACTAAGGGCTGGCCTAATACACCCCTAGCGAGTGAGGAGGTTCAAGCTCTTATAACTCACATAAACCTGCCTTCCTGACACTGGAATATTTTCTATTGCTTTATCTGATCTGTCCTGAGGTCGCCAGCTGCGTGTTTATACTCGTGTCCCAGCAACACGTCAGTGGTCTCATTAATTATCTTGGGCTAATGATGCAATGTCACGTGCATTGCAAGGT
>WNGS01001956.1:0-17782 GCA_020271785.1 Procambarus virginalis
AATGATTATCGGCCAGTAGCAAAGACAACGACCATCCTTCAAGCTCAAACATAGCAACTGCAAACTTGGTGAAATGATCCATAAGGAACCATGCCTGAGAACCATAGGGGAATTACCAGGACCTGAAGGCAGCTAGCCAAACAGAACATCAAGGCACTGAGGTCACTCGCCTTAGGAACAGACCCCAAATCCCGCTAAAACTTCAAGGGTACGAATGGGGACCACGGTGTCCCCAGACGAGTGCATGCCCCGGTGAATCCCACACAACCAACAGAATAATCCCAGCTAATGACACAAACAGAGGAGTCACAGACTCATCAACAACCCAAGGTGAGGCTCTCCACCCCAGTGGCCTGGCCTCTCAGTGGCAACTCTAGAAAACACAAGAGAAGCAACTCTGTCAGTTCAAGGGCAACACCAGTGAGCACCCGGGAAAAACCAGCGTTGAATGTAATGAAACGCCATTTCTGGGTGAGCCCCGGAGGATTCCTGGAGCTTATCGGGCTAATGTATGTTATATTAGACCGGGACATTAGCTAAGGAGTTCAGACCTACCAGGGACCAGCGCCAGAACCTGGCCTCTTCAGAGAGGTTTCAGGGAACAATGGCCCTGAAAAAACCCCCTTGTGGTTGGGGTTTTCCTTATCTGCCATCGACCGGGGTTAGGCACCCAGAAAGGTAGGCATAACAAAGCAAACCCCACATGGTCGGCGACGACTGGCCAATCCGCGAACAGAGGAATGAATCGAGACAGCTGTCCGCCAGGACGCAGGACACACCCCTGGACATGAACCTCACGGTTAGCCAAACCTTGAGAATCCAGCAAACGAGCCACTCTAAGAAACCAACCTCAAAGGTCAACACTTAAGAGAAACCCTGTGGCTCCGGCAAAGAACCGCCAGAGAACAGTCCAAACGGAGCTGAATGGTAGAGCATCGAGTGACCCAAACCCTCCAAAGTGCAAACCAGACAGCCACGAACTCCCGAACCGTGCTGTGAACCTGACGGACGGACAGACACCACCATCCCCGGCTGACCTGGTGAGCACTGGTCACAAAGCCCCAGCCGAGAGATGACCCGTCCGTGAACACATTGAGCGAAGGCTCGGGGAGGTGCCAAGGCACGGAACCCCGAAAACCCCAAAGAGGAAGCTGGTGACGCAGCACCAACACAAGATCCCAGGAGGAACGAACCCAACAATTGCAAGAGGTGGAAGGGGAGTCTCCGAAGGAACCAAACAGACACCGAAGCCAAACCCCACTCCGAGGGCAGACCAGCACGTCAAAGGTCAGACTCCCGCACAACTGCTCGAGCAACCGCTGAGCAACCTGGGACCCCCTCATGAACAGCCGAAGGCGGGACCACAGCCGCAGCAACACTTCTGGAGGGAAAGACAAGGAGCAGCCCAATAGCCCTAAACAAGGCCCAGTCAGGTCCGAACCCGGGACGGGAACAGATGGAATGGCCTCCAGATCACCAGGAAACCAAACCCGGTGATCTGGAAAGAACCACACCCCTGGCGAGCAGACAAGCGGACCGACTGGGAGCCCACACCAGCCAGTCATCGAGGTAGGCCAGACACCGAATCTCAAGCAGACTCAGACAGGGCACCAAGATCCAGTAAAGATGCAAAAATACACCAGGTGCCAATTACAAAATAGGGAAGGCAACAAAAGCAGCAAGCCTGAAGCCCCACCACCAACTGTGCCAGTCCCGGAAAACTGGAGAGGAACGTGCTAAGAAGTGACCTGGAGGTCCAGAGCCACCATCCAGACACCTGGCCCCAACAGAAGCTGGACAGGAGACAACAGTCCTCCGATGAGGGCACAGAATCCATGCTAGAGTCAACAGAGCAAGCTGCTCCCCCCGTGCCCTGTCAACAGAGAAGGGAACAGAGCCCCCTCTGAAAGAAAAGGTACACATATACACATTATGTATAAACACATACACACCACTTGGTGTGTATGTGTATGGAGCACCACTTGGCAAATGGAATTTAATGTTAATAAATGCCATGTTATGGAATGTGGAATAGGAGAACATAGACCTCACGCAACCTATATATTATGTGAGAAATATTTAAAGAATTCTGATAAAGAAAGAGATCTAGGGGTGGTTCTAGATAGAAAACTATCACCTGAGGACCATATGAAGAATATTGTGAGAGGAGCCTATGCCACGCTTTCCAACTTCAGAATTGCTTTTAAATACACGGATGGCGATATACTAAAGAAATTGTTCACGACTTTTGTTAGGCCAAAGCTAGAATATGCAGCGGTTGTGTGGTGCCCATATCTTAAGAAGCACATCAACAAACTGGAAAAGGTGCAAAGACATGCAACTAAGTGGCTCCCAGAACTGAAAGGCAAGAGCTACGAGGAGAGATTAGAGGCATTAAATATGCCAAAACTAGAAGACAAGAAAAAGAGGTGATATGATCACTACATACAAAATAGTAACAGGAATTGATAAAATCGATAAGGAAGATTTCCTGAGATCTCGAACTTTAAGAACAAGAGGTCATAGATTTAAATTAGCTAAACACAGATGCCGAAGAAATATAAGAAAATTCACGAGAATAGGGGTTTGTTTTGGACAAACAGCAATTTTCACGAGACTAGGGGTTTGTTTTGGGATGCTTACCTTTCTGGGTGCATGACCCAGTCGATGGCAGACATAGAATGCTTCCAACCACATGGGGGGTTTCAATAGGCCATTGCTCCCCTTGCCTCTCTGAGGGGGCCAGGTTCTGGCTCATGGTCCCCATTAGGAAGAACTCTATACACATGAATGATGCCAAAGTCTGACATTAGCATATCAGCCTAGTAAGCTCCGGGGAGCCGTAGGGGCTCCCCCCCAAAAAAAGTTTCTTTCACCCTGATGCCCCTGTTCATCTAGCAGTAAATAGGTATCTCGGAGTTAGACAGCTGCTACGGGCTGCTTCCTGGGAGGATGTAACAAAAAGGAGGCCTGGTCGAGGACAGGCCGCGGGGATGCCAAGCCCCGAAATCATCTCAAGATAACCTCAAGAAGGTGTCAGTGACTCAACAGGCAGCATGACGAAGGTAAAAGTGGCGACTGTCACCCAGAGATAAGGGCACAGCAACCAACGAACCCACACAAGACGGGATGGAACCCGGAAGACACATACAGTGGTCCACCGAGCCCCGACAGGGTTTTCCAGGGCCCATAGGCTGACTGCTACGGGAAGCCCGGGCAAGCTGTCGCTAACCAGTTAACCCTTAAACTGCGCAACACAGTTAACCCTTAACCCTTAAATGGCGCATAGCTATATACCATTTGACACCCACAGGCGCATAAAAAAAAAAATAATAATTTTTTCTTCCTAACCTGTTAATTTGTGTTCACTGATCACGGGAAAAATAATAAAAAAATCGTAAGTTGAATATATTGGCCGCTATAGGGCAGGGAAGTCTGGCACAAAACAGGCGCTCACTCAGCATGCGTCCCAGGCGGTCTGTTGATCGCCAGCTGTCAGGCCGGAGTTGCCACAAAGAGATAATTGCCTAATTATTTCAATGTCTCCGATTGATTTTTCGTAGTTTTTTTGCTGTAATATTATTCAAGTGTGTAGTGTGATATATTTATATAATGAAATGAGTGAATCATCGCTGTACTCAAAAATATGGTGTGCTTATTGTTGATTCAATTATGTTCATCAGTGAACAAATACTTTGTCGGTTGTTACACTATATACACAGGTTATATATAAGTATCTGCATGTTTTGTTCACCATAACGAACCACTAAGTTGCTATTATGAGTCAAAAAGTAACGAGGAGTGACCGCCGTGTACCAGCCAGCCACTCACACCCTCCCTCAAGTCATCTGACTCGCCCACATTCTCCTCCCACAATACTGTTTTTGCTTTTATTCACTATATACAGACGCTATATATAAGTATCTACATTCGTGTTCACCATAACGAACCACTACGTTGGTATGCTGAGTGGCAGTGGCAGTGGCAGGCAGTGGCAGCCCGCCACTGGCTGCCACTCCCTCACCTCACCTGACTTGCCACCATTTTCCACTGACCATACTGTTTTTGCTTTTATATACAGATGTTATATATAAGTATTTACATGTTTTGTTCACCATAACTGTACATCTAAGCTTGTATGGTGAGTAAAGGCAGAAAGACGTAGGACCTCACAGTCAGCTGATGGCTGCCGCCCTCAAGGCCAGACGCACTAATATTTTTCCTCCAACAATACTGCTTGTGGTGTTATTACGCTATATACACACATTATATATAAATATCTACCGGTTTTATTCACCATACTTGTACAAGTAAACTGGTATGGTGCCCAAAGACCATCGTGGTCACCAGTAAACAACACGATAATTCCTGCAGACGACGCTCCTCTCTCACCAAAATGGTGCCTCCCAACCTCCTACTCTTGCTGTTTATACCCTCTATACACACGTTATATATAAGTATCTACATTTGTGTTCACCATAGCGAACCACTAAGCTGGTATGGTGAGTGCAGTCAATAAAAGGTGGCCACACACAGTCAGAAGACAACGCCACCACCCTCCCTCCCACAGCATTACTCCTGCCTCCATGGAGCACAGCGCTAAATATCATCACAATCCTCTTATTATCAGACCCATGGTCAGTTTTATCACAGTCAGGGGTCTCCTGTAATAATATTATTGCTACATAATAGCATGAACAAGTATATTATGGCATTTTTAGGCGATGCTATGGTCACAAGCTGAACAGCAGTGCTGTGAGCTCATGCTGCGTGCGTCTGGCTTGGTAGCTTACTCGATACTGAGGCCCCTAACACCCGGGAGTTTGGCCCACGATTTTTTAAAAAAATGGCGTCTGTTTACAAGAGCCCTGATGAAGGTGTGGTGAACCCCGTGTATCCGCGGGCCGTTTAAATCTTGCGTAGTACTCCAAAGCATCATATGATGCGATGCGCAATTTACTGCAAGTCGGTCAAAGCATCATATGATGCGATGCGCAATTGAAGGGTTAAACTGCGCAACACGTCATATGACATGCTGAATAACTTACCCAAAAGTGCACATTACGTCATATCACGTGTTAGAGTACTACGCAAGATTTAAACGGCACGCAGATACACGGGGTTCACCTCACCTTCATCAGGGCTCTGGTAAAAAAGACACCATTTTTTTTTAAATTGTGGGCCACATTCCTGGGTGTGAGGTCCTCAGTACTGAGTGAGCCACCAAGACTGATGCACGCAGCATGAGCTCACAGCACTGCTACTCAGCATGTGACCACAGCATCGCCTAAAAATGCCATAATATATATGTACATGCTATTATTTAGCGATGATAGTATTACAGAATACCTCCGACTGTGATAAAAATGACCAGGATTCTGATAATAGCAGGATTGTTGTGATAATTAGCGCTGTAGTGGGAGGAGTAATCTTGGTGGGGAGGGAGGTAGCGTTGTCTGCTGACTGTGTGTGACCACCTTTTACTGTATGGATTCACTATACCAGCTTAGTTGTTCGCTATGGTGAACAAAACATGCAGATACTTATATATAACGTCTGTATATAGTGAATAAAAGCAAAAAACAGTATGGTGTGAAGAGAATGTTGGCGAGTCAGGTGAGGTGAGGGAGGGAGGGAGGGAGTGGCAGCCAGTGGCGGTCTAGCTGGTGTGTGGTGGTCACTCTTTGTTGCTGTTTGACTCAGCATACCAACTTAGTGGTCCCTTATGGTGAACACAAATGTAGATACTTATATATGACATGTATATATAGTGTAATACCAGCAAAAGGAGTGTTTGGAGAAGTCATTTTGGCGAGGGAGGTGGTATCATCTTCCTGACTTGTCATACTGTGTAAAGGTGGCCACTATGTTCTTTGCGCACTATACCAGCTTAGATGAACAGTTATGGTGAACAGAACATGTATATACTTATATATAATGTATGGATGTAGTGAATAAAATAAAAAACAGTATGGTGGGAGGAGGATGTGGGGGAGTGAGGAGTCACTGAGGGAGGGAGTAGCAGCTAGAGGCTGACTGGCAGATGTGGTGGCCACACCTTGCTGCTTTTGACTCGCAATATCAACTTAGTGGTTCGTTATGGTGAACAAAATATGCAGATACGTCAGCCCGTCCTCCAAAAATGGGGAGGTAAATGTAACAGCCCCATAAGTGCAATTGTGTTCTATGTATGACAATCAGGAACTGTACTTATTTATACTTAGTATTAAATCGTACTGTCAAATATATTGTGGATACAGTATTTGAGTTTACCTGAAAAGCTGAATAGAAAACCACAACCTAACCTAACCGTCTTAGTTTTGAAGATAAGCATTTTATTGCTTCTTAATTACAATTACTACTTAACCTATAGCTATATTGATATTACAGTTTTATAAAACAAATAAAACAAAACTTAAATATTTCAAATTGTAAAGTAACTCAGGATATTTTCAAATTTTGTATAAAATCTCTATTGTTTAATAAAAGTGAAAAAGAAATTCTTGATATTTAAAACTTGTGTATAGCAAACTGAACTTTAAAACTTCATCCTAAAATTCAGAGTCTTAACAGAAAACGAGGAGAATTAAATGGGGAGGTAAATGTAACAGCCCCATAAGTGTAATTATGTACTATGTATGACAGTAAGGAAATGTACTTATTACACTTAGTATTAAATCGTGCTGTCAATTCAGAGGATGGGTTGAGGTACGTATATATATAACGTATATATATAACGTATATATATAACCTGTGTATATAGTGTAATAACTGACAAAGTATTTGTTTATAGTTTTATGAACACAATAATTGAATCAATAATATGCACACCATAATTTCGAGTACAGTGATGATTCACACATTTTATTATATAAATATATCACACTACACACTATTGAATAATATACAGCAAAAAAAAAAACAAAAAAATCAATCAGAGACATTGAAATAATTAGGTAATTATATCTTTGTGGCCACTCCTGCCTGACATCTGGGGCTAAACAGACCGCCTTGGACGCACGCTGAGTCAGCGCCTCATTTTTGCCAGACTTCCCCNGGAGACTTCAGAAGACCTGGACAAGCTGCAGGAATGGTCGAACAATGGCATGGCTGTTAGAGTTTAACCCAAGCAAATGTAATGTAATGAAGATAGGGGTAGGAGCAGGAGACCAGATACAAGGTATCATTTGGGAGATGAAATACTTCAAGAGTCAGAGAGAGAGAAAGACCTGGGGGTTGATATCACGCCAGACCTGTCCCCGAAGCTCATATCAAGAGGATAACATCAGCAGCATATGCCAGGTTGGCTAACATAAGAACGGCCTTTAGAAACTTGTGTAAGGAATCTTTCAGAACATTATTACCACATATGTCAGACCAATCCTGGAGTATGCGGCTCCAGCATGGAGTCCCTATCTAGTCAAGCATAAGACTAAACTGGAAAAGGTTCAAAGGTTTGCACCAGACTAGTACCCGAGCTGAGAGGTATGAGCTACGAGGAGCGACTGCAGGAATTAAACCTCACTTCGTTGGAAGACATAGAGTTAGGGGGGACATGATCACCACATTCAAGATTCTCAGGGGAATCGACAGGGTTGATAAAGACAGGCTGTTTAACACAAGGGGCACACGCACTAGGGGACACAGGTGGAGCTGAGTGCCCAAATGAGCCACAGAGATATTAGAAGAACTTTTTTAGTGAAGTGGTTGACAAATGGAAGCATTAGGAAGCGATGGTGGTGGAGGCTGACTCCATACACAGTTTCAAATATAGATATGATAGAGCCCATTAGGCTCAGGAAACTGTACACCTGTTGATTGACGGTTGAGAGGCGGGAACAAAGAGCAGAGAGCTCAACCCCCGCAAGCACAACTAGGTGAGTACATATACATATATACACACATGCATTCACAGACATTATCTCATTTACTCTGACAGGGTGAGATAGCTGATAAAGAAACTAGTGTGCAATTAAGCACTTAATCACTGAAGATGAATAAGGTGCTTTTGCAGGCAGTGGCGGGCTGCCACTGCCACTCAGCATACCAACTTTGTTGTTCGTTATGGTGAACACGAATGTAGAAAACTTATATATAGCGTCTGTATATAGTAAATAAAAGCAAAAACAGTATTGTGGGAGGAGAATGTGGGTGAGTCAGATGACTTGAGGGGGGCGTGAGTGGCTGGCTGGTACACGGCGGTTACTCCTCGTTACTTTTTGACTCATAATAGCAACTTAGTGGTTTGTTATGGTGAACAAAACATTAGATACTTATATATAACCTGTGTATATAGTGTAATAACGACAAAGTATTTGTTCACTGTTTGATGAACATAATTGAATCAACAACATGCACACCATATTTTTGAGTACAGAGATGATTCACTCATTTATTATATAAAATATCACACTACACACTATTGAATAATATTACAGCAAAATACTACAAAAATCAATCAGAGACATTGAAATAATTTGGATTATCTCTTGTGGCAACTCTGGCCTGACAGCTGGCGATCACACGACCGCCTGGGACGCACGCTGAGTCAGCGCCTGTTTTTTGCCAGACTTCCCCGCCCGATAGTGGAAATATGCCACTTACGACTTTTTTATTATTTTTCCGTGATCAGTGAACACAAATTAGCAGGGTAGGAAGAATTTTTTTTTTTTTTTTTTTTTTTTTTTTTTTGTATGCGCCGTGGGTGTCAAATGGTATATAGCTATGCGCCACAAGGGTTAATGAAGACAAGGAACCTAATCGGAAACCCTAATTGGGCTACAAGTATCCCAATCTGGTATCCCGGACAAGGAGTACGTCGAAAACGAAATCAGTGCAGAGACCGAGCACGTAGAAAAGATACAGGAACAAAGATCGAGACCGAACCGAAAACCAAGAATAAGCCCGCAAGAGGACCAAAGGTCTTTCCTAGAAAAGACCAGAGGGAAGCCACATCGAAAGACGACAAACGCTCCTGTTATGACGACGCATACACCACTATGATCATACTGAGATTGGTGTATGAGTGTGCTCAAACTATACAGTGATATCTTGGTTAATAGCCTCGTATCACGAATATTGTGTATATGATATAATCTCATGTTACATATATTAATCTTATTTTATATACTGTATTGTCAATGTGTGACATACATTTCCAAGTCTATATTAATTCTGTATCAAAGATGTATGACATGTAATTGTGGATATATATATTAGATGTCTAGTTATAGCAGTAACCTAATGTCATAGATTTAAAAAAAAAAATCCTTGTATGTTTATTGTAAGTAATGCAACATAAATGTTATATTGGTAACATTATGTGGACCATGTTAGAGAGTGTATACATTTAGTTTCCATATGTATTCATCACATGTATACTGAAAAGATACCATATTAGTGTTGCACCTTGCATTGCATTGCATTGCATTATAATGTCCTGACATTATATGAAATTATGGCACTGTGAAATGTTTTCCACTTAGACAATCTTATGATACACATGTTTTATATATTTAATATATTTATTATCTTTGTATGCATATGTATAACCGTTGGCGAATGTCGTTGAATCCTCCTTACCCCGCCCCCTCCCTCTCCCCCAGTGATGTACCGACTTTGCCAGTGTTACCATCTCGTATCCGTGTGATTTCTTTGTATTCACCTAGTTGTGTTTGCGGGGTTGAGCTTTGCTCTTTTGGCCCGCCTCTCAACTGTCAATCAACTGTTTACTACTTTTTTTTCCCACACCACAAACACAACACACCACACAAACCAACACACACACACACAAACACACACACACACACACACACACACACACACCACACACACACACACACACACACACACACACACACACACCACCACACCCACACCCAAAGCAGCCCGTGACAGCTGACTAACTCCCAGGTACTATTTACTGCTTAGGTAACAGGAGCATTCAGGGTGAAAGAAACTTTGCCCACTTGTTTCTGCCACGTGCGGGAATCGAACCCGCGCCACAGAATTATGAGTCCTGCGCGCTATCCTCCAGGCTACGAGGCCCCCACTGTACTTATGTGTACTTATTTGGTAATTCAAGATAATTTCCTAAATGTATTCAATCATTATTATATATCATTATGTAAGGTCCAAGCAACAGCCTAGTGGACCAAACTCTCACAAGTCAAGCCTGGCCTTGGGCCGGGCTTGGGGAGTAGAAGAACTCCCAGAACCCCATCAACCAGGTATCAACCAGGTATCAAGGTTGTGCCTTATACTCTTTAAGTTGTTGTATAGTGAATTAGAAGTTCCTGAGTGAGTTTATATTGTAAATGAGGTGAATTAGAAGTTCCTGAGTGAGTTTATATTGTAAATGAGTTAGAGAGATTTGAAAGTTGAAGGTCAGTTGACTTATTGGAGTTGGTTACAGTGTCGCCACTCGGCAAGGATCGCTCCAGGCGTCACTGTTCTTTGATCTCTTTAGGCGAGCGGACCTATTAGGGTTTAGTCCGTGATTTGTGACCTTATTTGGGTATTGTGCCTGCTAGATGTTACTCATGTAACTGTATGTATTTATATGGATAATTTTCTGCTGTTGTCCATTATGTATACCAGGTGGTAGGTGATTTTTATGTGTCTTAGTGAGGTGATATATTTTAAGGAACTTGTGAAATGCCAAGGTGCTGTATGTGATATTATTCCTCTTACCTCGTGTGTTATTGGCTGACACACCACCATCCTTGTTGGTATTAGCCGCAAATACGCACTAGTGTTCCACTGCGCTAGGCAAAGTTCCTGGTGTTAGCTAGTGTTGATTGATGCAGTTTGCAGACCTGTATTTGATGTATCATGCCCAGTTGTTGAGAAGCTGGATATAGAGTATTGGTGACATGTGTGTGATATTAGTAGAGTGTTTTATTTATTACTGTTGTGGAAGGTTCTTAATGCCAGTAAACGGAATATTGTTGCTAGCCTTTTACTCCCCTAGAACCTTGATTGATATGTGGCCAGGCTATGTGTTCCAGTGATGCTGTAAGTTACTCCCTTAAGATTTTAATATGGGAATTTTATCTCCCTGACCATAACAGCTCCAATAATACGGGAAGTAGCGAAAAACCTCCCCGAACCTTTGAGAACCACAGAAGCAACAATAAATCACGAAGGGACATAAAAGCACAATCGCACCCGAGACCAAAAGTCATGCCGAACCTCAAGAAGAGGGAACATGACGAGGAAGTCCCATTGCAAGAAAGAGGGGTGAATGAACGGAAAGGGCACCCACCGACAGGACAGAACCAACAGACTCAGGGACAAGGAACCGAGCCGGAGACGAGTCGACGCCCAACAACTCGTACGGAGGGGGGGGGGGGAAGAAGAACCCCACCCCGTGCAAACGCAAGCCCCACTCAGAGGTAGAACAACACCAGCAGGGTCCAACGTGACCCGAGGCCCCCCAAGGCAGCCCCTCCTCCAGCCCCGGGAACCCACATGGCAGGCCCTGGGGCGGAGCCGTCCCCCAAAGAACTGGCGTCACAAGAAAAACCGGGGCAGCCGCGAAAAGTACTAAGGAATGGAGCCCACTGGCAGACACATACAACGCGGCTGGAGGAACAGGCTCGAATGCCTCCGTCGCTACCCAGAAGGGGAATTCCCCGAGACTGCCCGAGTCTCAAAACCAGAAGCCCCACCCCGACCCCGAACCCACAGACGGCAAGAACCCGGATGCAGGGAGGAAGCGGGTGGTACCAGACTAGACCACAACAGGGAAAAGACAAGGGGGCGTGGAAGGAAACAGAAGCAACCAACACCCCCAAGCCCTGTCACACCAACCAAAATGGGGCAGCCTTGGGGCTTCTGGAGAGCAAGCACACAGAGCGTTGCCACCACCGAAACCCAACTTGCAACGCCTGTGCTGCCTGTACCCGCATAGTCAACATAAGACTGGGTAACTGAGTCACAAGAAAACAACAAAACTAGTGGGACTCAAGGCCAAAGTGCCACCAATCCCACAGGCAGCTGATGGAGGCAAGAACTGAGAGAGTCACCTTGAGACAAGGGGACAGAGCAACCCACAAACTCACTCGAAGCGAGGGAGGGGACTCCGGGATCACATCCATCAGACCCGTGCGTCCCCTAAGGGTTTCCCAGGGACCTGAGCATTTACTATAAGAGGACTCACGCTCAGGTAATCTTAGGCAGGGTACTGCTAACCGGCGCCCACATCTACCAAACAACCTTCTAAGAAACTGAACCTCCGGGACATGTACACTCACAGGGACCTAGCAGGGGAAACCACTGGAAGGAAGAGTACTCAGTACAAAGGGGAAAGAACCAAGGCAGAGCCTCCCACCAGGTAGACAAAGAGAAAAAAGAAAAACCCGCAAGAGGACAGCATACCCAGGTGGAACAGAGCCGGTCGCCATGAATGGTGAAAACAAGCTGTGCCCCTGCTCCCCTACCAGTGCAACTGCCCCTTACCTTAAGGTGAACAAGGAAGACAGAACACCCTAGCACATAAAGGGCGACCAAAAACCAAGCAGTAAACGCCTAGCAGGGGCAGAACCCAAGACTTGTGGAAGGTGGCCCGAAGCCCCAAGGGCAGTACTTACAGGGCTCCTGGGGAAGGAAACCCTAGGCGCATGCAGCCCAAGTACTGGAGAATCACTCCCGGCTCACGCAGCACCTAGAAGACCATCACCACACGCTAGGTACTGTGCTGAAACAACTACCGGAGCCAGAGCACATGACCTCAGCCTTTAGCATCAGCTGAAGAACTGGGGTGTGGATCACCAGTGCGGGAGGTCTGGGGCTCCCCCTTCCCCTCCCGGGGAGAGGGGGGGGAGCTACGCAGACTGCGGAGTGGCGACGGGTTACGTCATACTAGTTTGTTTCAGGAGTTCTATCCACTCGTTTGGCTTTTGGTTGCAATTTTCACCAGAATAGGAGTTTGCTTTGGGACGCCAACCTTTCTGGGTGCCTGACCCGGTCGATGGCAGACATAGAATGCTTCCAATCACACGGGGGTTTCTATAGGCCATTGCTTCCCTTGCCTCTCTAGAGAGGGGGCCAGGTTCTCGCTCATGGTCCCCAGTAGGCCCACAGAACTACATACACATGACTGATGCCAAAGTCTGACATCAGCATATCATCCTAGTAAGCTCGTGGGAGCTGTAGGGCTCCCCAAAGAAATTATTATGGACTTACTTCTATCTGCTGTGTTTTGTACTAGTTTACTGTTGGTAACCAGTTCTTTCCTAATTGCTTGCCTAATTTCTGCTTCTTATTGGTCATTTCTGGTTTTGACTTCTGAACACACTTCCTTGATAGTCTCTTTCTCTTTTACAACTTGTGCATACTTCTCTTTTATTTCTTCTTTATACTTCTAGTTCTTTATTAGCTTCCTCTATTTGAGTTGCCAATGAAGTTTCTCTGGTTGATGGTTCTCATTGCAGATCCTTACCTAACTCTATGTTAGCCCTCAAGCTCCCTTGGAGTTGTTCACCATATGAGTCTATTATCTTGTTAATTTCTTCAAATTTCCTACTCTTCACTTTCCATGCCTCATTATCCTTTACTAGTTCCTTGATGTGTTCCTCCTGCATCCTTACCTTATCAATCAAGCTGGTAATTTCCTTACCTTGCTGAAAAATACTTCCTATTAAATTACAAAATTCAATCTTGAGACCTTCATTTTCTTGTTCTAATTTAATAACCTTTTCTTCATAATACTTTAGCATGTCCTCAATAATCACTAACCTGCCAAGAAAACCACTTTTCATTGCATCTTGTTGTGAGAAACCTGCAAAACATTCCTTTGTTGGGGTACTGTCCTTCCCTGTGGTGGCGGCCATCTTTGTTGACATTCTGCTGTTTTGAAAGATCAACTTTTCTAGCCAAGATTTTTCATTCACTAACACTTATTTCTTATCTCGTAATTTATTTTCAAATTCCCTATACCTTCATGTATTCTGGGACACCTCACTCTACTCCCCACACTTGGATAATTTGAATTATCCTGGAGCCTGCAGCAGTGTGACTCTTCAGTGTGATGATGCTCACTCTTCCCCACAGTGTGTTAGCTGTTGTACTTATGCAGTGTTGTGTGAACCGATGTTCCCGAGATTTGCCCAAGAGGAGTTAGAAGACGACAGTAGTGGCTGTCTGCCGAGAAGTGCTGCTAGTGTGTTGCTAGAGACTTCTGCCAGGGTGTTAGAGACCCCTGGAAGTGATCATTTGTGACCCCTGTCAATGTGGTGCTGAAGCCTTCTGCCAGTGTGTTAAGGAGAGCAGATGTGGGGTATTGGGGCATCACGACGATACTGTGTGTGGACTGGCCATGTTGAGAAAGGTGAACTCGTCGGTGATTTCCACCGAGCGTGGATGATGCGTACTTGAAGATAGTGGACTCACCGAGATTTGAAGAACACTGCAGATATATTGAGTGTCCTGTGTGAAAGCGACTCTGTGTACAAAGTGTAGTTATACTTCTATAGATAATATAAAGGTGAAGGTGTAGGTTTATCCCCCCTTTATTCCTTGCACTATTCCTTGCTACTGCCAATTCTTGAGAACTTACCATTGACTTGGGGTGGGATCATGGCAAAAGAGGCTTTAAGGTACATTAAACAGAAAGAACTCGGTTACTGGCTCAAGCAGGCCGTAACACCTGCACACTATGCACAGTTGGACGAGGCTCTGTATAAGTGGTTTGTACAGCATTGCACAGTTGGTGTGACAACTTGCTGTGCAGAAATAAGAACTGCTGCAAGCAGATTTGCAGCCAGGCTTGGAATACAGGATTTCAGGGCAAGTGATGGTTGGATTTCCAGGTTTCAAACAAGACACAACACTGTGAAGAGGAAAAGTGAAGCCTCCCCAGAAGGCCAAGAGCCTTCAACCAGTGATGTTACAACAGCTGGTAGTCAAAACTGATCTTGTCAAGGTCATGTACTGTTATCTTGAGGTTATCTTGAGATAATTTCGGGGCTTTAGTGTCCCCGTGGCTTGGTCCTCGACCAGGCCTCCACCCCTAGGAAGCAGCCCGTGACAACTGACTAACACCCAGGTACCTATTTTACTGCTCGGTAACAGGGGCATAGGGTGAAAGAAACTCTGCCCATTGTTTCTTGCTGGCACCTGGGATCGAACCCGGAACCACAGGATCACGTGTCCAGCGTGCTGTTCGCTCGGCCGACCGTCTCCTCTCGGTCGACCGGCTGTACAGTAGTGTTGTGTTAGCTCAGGTTACCTAGCAGTTCATTCACCTGGGTTCTAGGAGACTCCAACCGTGGACCCCACACGTGTGAGGCCCAAGTTCCATCCACCGAGCTATTGAATAGTCTTAATCGGTTACATCAATTTTCAAGCACCATTGGTTTCAAGATGTACAATATCAAACAAGATGAACTACAACAATGCAAGCTGGAGTTTCTGTTTTACATTACAATACTCGTATATTTATTAATTATAGCGTGTGAAAATTCAAATTATGTTGGTTGTGGTACAAAAAATTGTAAATATGTTAGTTTTTGGACTTTCCCGGTAAAAATTCTGCTTATCCGCATGTCTGGCGTATCCGGTTGGGGGTTCTTCCCATATAGTCCGGATAAGTGAGCTCATGCAGTACTAGTTAATAAGACAGTACAATATCAGTTAACAAGACAGTACAATATCAGTTAACAAGACAGTACAGTATCAGTTAACAAGACAATACAGTATCAGTTAATAAGACAGTACAGTATCAGTTAATAAGACAGTACAGTATCAGTTAACAAGACAGTACAGTATCAGTTAACAAGACAGTACAGTATCAGTTAATAAGACAGTACAGTATCAGTTAACAAGACAGTACAGAATCAGTTAATAAGACAGTACAGTATCAGTTAATAAGACAGTACAGTATCAGTTAACAAGACAGTACAGAATCAGTTAATAAGACAGTACAGTATCAGTTAATAATAGATAGATTAAACAAAATACCAGTTAATAAAATGGCGTTGTCAGCTGGAAGAATATGGGTACATCTCTTATCACTTATCCAATTAGTTTGATTATGGTATCGCTTGCTCACCTTGAAGCAAGAGGCACGGTAAAGTAGCTGCACAACGTGTCCAATACTGGTCTTGGAGGCCTGCGGGAAGTGAGGCTCCAGACGCTGCACCACAAACATCACCAGCACCTTGCGCGACAGAGCTGACCCATCTTCAAGAGCTAGAAGAACCAGCTTTAACACTTCCTCCTGCATTGCTGAAAATGTACACCCTTCAGTATTTGGAAGCTGTTTCAATGCCACTCTCCAACATCTCTCCCACACACAGACAATTTTACAAGAAATTACCATAAAAATTAAACATTCTCTTAAAAAATCTAGGATTGAATGTAATGAAACAATTCTATCTGGAAGTGCCTTTGGTCGCTCCGTGAAGCTAACTCGCTGAGATTGCTCCACCTGAAGGGGCCACATCAGCTGCAGGAATTCTATTTTACCTACTGGGGATCAGAACCAGAACCTGGTCCCAACTCACAGAGGTGGAGCAAGAGAGTGACATTTCACCACCTCACCAAGAATTCATGCAGAAAGTCAGTGAATCTTTACAGACAACTGCAGGGTTCACAAAAAAGGATGAAACCTTGAAACTGCCAAACAAATCTGCAAACAATTCAAACAAAATGAGATTCACTCAAAACTTTTAGTTTTGAGTTTTAGCCTGGCCCCAGTGCACAGCCACCTCCCATGTTCTGGAGCTGATAAATAACCCACCAACAAACAGACAAATCAAGAGGAAGGACAGGACTGAGGAAGCTACTGGGGCTCTACAAGAAAGAGGTGTTTCATTACACTCAATGCTGGGCTTCTGGGAAAGCCTACTAGTAGCTTCCTGAAGCTAACTAACAATGGAGAAAAAAAATGCAGAACTTACCAAGAGGACAGGTGGAAGATACTAAGGTGAAGGAGAAAAGCTGGGCCAGGTGACACGACCCAAAAAACACAAGACAGACTGGGGCCAGGAACATTAACCGAATACTGAGCCCCAAGAACCCTGTTAGAATGCCAAAACCCAAGCCTGCATGCCAACCCTAGGACCTGTTGGAAAAGACTGCCGCCAAAGTGGAATACTTGCAAACATTATGGACCCCGAGGGTAGCCACAGGCAAGCTAGACTAATGACACTGTGGACGAACTGGAAAATGCGAGCCATGGAACAGGGGACCAAGAAAACAGGAGCAGACTACAATGCATGAAAGTAAAAATTCCACCACAGAGGGAAGCAAAGTTCATGAACAGTGACAAAGCACCAACAGACCCTACTTGGGCTGCTCCCCCCCCCTGCCATGCAGGCCCCAACGCAAAAAATCCAAAACCCCCAGCGGGACCAGAAAGCTCAAGTGCCTCCATTGGTGAAGTAGATGCGACCACCCGTGGAGAAAGATTAAGCTAAACCCTGATCTGACTCCAAAATCCTAAGATGCTTCAAACCCAGAACCAGGGATGGGAAGACTAGAAGCTGACTTCCTTACCACACTCGCAGGGTAAGGAAGAGGAGGCACAGACTTAGTCCAGGTGGATGTCATCAACACCTCTCATTCTAGACCCCAAAACACCATAGGGGATGAACTCTGGGGCAGCCAAATGATCACAATACAGTAGAGTGAATGTCTACCTGTAGCAAACCTTGCTTGTAAAGCATCAGCCACCTGATGCACTTCCAAACTCGAGGTTCAATCAGTCAATGCAGAGACCCAGTAGGAGCAAACCTCGCAGAAATCAGGGTCATAGGTGTCTGACCCAGCAGGCAGG
>WNGS01001956.1:18782-54962 GCA_020271785.1 Procambarus virginalis
TTCGGCATCTGTGTTTAGCTAATTTAAATCTATGACTCTTGTCTCAGAGGTCGAGATCTCAGGAAATCTCCTTATTGATTTTATCAATTCCTGTTACTATTTTGTATGTAGTGATCATATCACTCTTTTCTTCTGTCTTCTAGTTTTGGCATATTTAATGCCTCTAATCTCTCCTCGTAGCTCTTGCCTTTCAGTTCTGGGAGCCACTTAGTTGCATGTCTTTGCACCTTTTCCAGTTTGTTGATGTGCTTCTTAAGATATGGGCCACACACAACCGCAGCATATTCTAGCTTTGGCCTAACAAAAGTCGTGAACAATTTCTTTAGTATATCGCCATCCATGTATTAAAAGCAATTCTGAAGTTAGAAAGTGTGGCATAGGCTCCTCTCACAATATTCTTTGTGGTCCTCAGGTGATAGTTTTCTATCTAGAACCACCCCTAGATCTCTGTCTTTATCAGAATTCTTTAAAGATTTCTCACATAATATATAGGTTGTGTGAGGTCTATGTTCTCCTATTCCACATTCCATAACATGGCATTTATTAACATTAAATTCCATTTGCCAAGTGGTGCTCCATACACATACACACCAAGTGGTGTGTATGTGTTATACATAATGTGTATATGTGTACCTTTTCTTTCAGAGGGGGCTCTGTTCCCTTCTCTGTTGACGGGGCACTGGGGGAGCAGCTTGCTCTGTTGACTCCGCATGGATTCTGTGCCCTCATCGGAGGACTGTTGTCTCCTGTCGGCTTCTGTTGGGGCCAGGTGCCTGGATGGTGGCCCTGGACCTCCAGGTCAATTCTTGGCACGTTCCTCTCCAGTTTTCCGGGACTGGCACAGTTGGTGGTGGGGCTTCAGGCTTGCTGCTTTTGTTGCCTTCCCTATTTTGTAATTGGCACTTGGTGTATTTTTGCATCTTTACCGGATCTTAGTGCCCTGTCTGAGTCTGCTTGGGATTCGGTGTCTGGCCTACCTCGATGACTGGCTGGTGTGGGCTCCCAGTCGGTCCGCTTGTCTGCTCGCCAGGGGTGTGGTTCTTTCCAGATCGCCGGGTTTGGTTTCCTGGTGATCTGGAGGCCATTCCATCTGTTCCCGTCCCGGGTTCGGACCTGACTGGGCCTTGTTTAGGGCTATTGGGCCGCTCCTTGTCTTTCCCTCCAGAAGTGTTGCTGCGGCTGTGGTCCCGCTTTCGGCTGTTCATGAGGGGGTCCCGGGTTGCTCAGCGGTTGCTCGAGCAGTTTGTGCGGGAGTCTGACCTTTGACGTGCTGGTCTGCTCTCGGAGTGGGGTTTGGCTTCGGCATCTGTTTGGTTCCTTCGGAGACTCCCCTTCCACCTCTTGCAATCGTTGGGTTCGTTCCTCCTGGGATCTTGTGTTGGTGCTGCGTCACCAGCTTCCTCTTTGGGGTTTTTGGGGTTCCGTGCCTTGGCACCTCCCCGAGCCTTCGCTCAATGTGTTCACGGACGGGTCATCTCTCGGCTGGGGCTTTGTGACCAGTGCTCACCAGGTCGGCTGGGGCTTTGTGACCAGTGCTCACCAGGTCGGCTGGGGCTTTGTGACCAGTGCTCACCAGGTCGGCCGGGATGGTGGTGTCTGTCCGTCTGTCAGGTTCACAGCACGGTTCGGGAGTTCGTGGCTGTCTGGTTTGCGCTTTGGAGGGTTTGGGTCACTCGGTGCTCTACCATTCAGGTCCGTTTGGACTGTTCTCTGGCAGTTCTTTGCCGGAGCCACAGGGTTTCTCTTAGGTGTTGACCTTTGAGGTTGGTTTCTTAGAGTGGCTCGTTTGCTGGATTCTCAAGGTTTGGCTAACCGTGAGGTTCATGTCCGGGGTGTGTCCTGCGTCCTGGCGGACAGCTGTCTCGGTTCATTCCTCTGTTCGCGAATTGGCCAGTCGTCGCCGACCATGTGGGGTTTGCTTTGTTATGCCTACCTTTCTGGGTGCCTAACCCCGTTGATGGCAGATAAGGAAAACCCCAACCACAAGGGGGTTTTCCAGGGCCATTGTTCCCTGAAACCTCTCTGAAGAGGCCAGGTTCTGGCGCTGGTCCCTGGTAGGTCTGAACTCCTTAGCTAATGTCCCGGTCTAATATAACATACATTAGCCCGATAAGCTCCAGGGATCCTCCGGGCTCACCCAGAAAATGGCGTTTCATTACAGTCAATGCTGGTTTTTCCTGGGTGCTCACTAGTGTTGCCCTTGAACTGACATTGTTGCTTCTTTTGTGTTTTCTAAAGTTGCCACTGAGAGGCCAGGCCACTGGGGTGGAGAGCCTCACCTTGGGTTGTCTATGAGTCTTTGACTCCTCTGTTTGTGTCTTTAGCTGGGATTATTCTGTTGGTTGTGTGGGATTCACTGGGGCATGCACTCGTCTGGGGCACCGTGGTTCCCATTCGTACCCTTGAAGTTTTAGCTGGATTTGGGGTCTGTTCCTAAGGCGAGTGATCTCAGTGCTTTGATGTTCTGTTTGGCTAGCTGCCTTCAGGTCCTCGTAATTCCCCTATGGTTCTCAGGCATGGTTCCTTATGGATCATTCCAAGTCTGCAGTTGCTATGTTTGAGCTTGAAGGATGTTCGTTGTCTTTGCTACTGGCCGATAATCATTCTTTCTGCCTCCACCATCCTGCCTGCTGGGTCAGACACCTATGACCCTGATTTCTGCGAGGTTTGCTCCTACTGGGTCTCTGCATTGACTGATTGAACCTCGAGTTTGGAAGTGCATCAGGTGGCTGATGCTTTTCAAGCAAGGTTTGCTACAGGTAGACATTCACTCTACTGTATTGTGATCATTTGGCTGCCCCAGAGTTTATCCCCTATGGTGTTTATGGACCTAGAATGAGAGGTGTTGATGACATCCACCTGGACTAAGTCTGTGCCTCCTCTTCCTTACCCTGTGAGTGTGGTAAGGAAGTCTGCTTCTAGTCTTCCCATCCCTGGTTCCAGGTTTGAAGCATCTTAGGGTTTTGGAGTCAGATCAGGGTTTAGCTTAGTCTTTCTCCACGGGTGGTCGCATCTACTTCACCAATGGAGGCATTTGAGCTTTCTGGTCCCGCTGTTTTTTTTTTTATTTTTGCGTTGGGGCCTGCATGGCAGGGGGGGGTGGAGGAGCAGCCCAAGTAGGATCTGTTGGTGCTTTGTCACTGTTCATGAACTTTGCTTCCCTCTGTGGTAGAATTTTTACTTTCATGCATTGTGGGCTGCTCCTGTTTTCTTGGTCCCCTGTTCCATGGCTCGCATTTTCCAGTTCGTCCACAGTGTCATTAGTCTAGCTTGCCTGTGGCTACCCTCGGGGTCCATAATGTTTGCAAGTATTCCACTTTGGCGGCAGTCTTTTCCAACAGGTCCTAGGGTTGGCATGCAGGCTTGGGTTTTGGCATTCTAACAGGGTTCTTGGGGCTCAGTATTCGGTTAATGTTCCTGGCCCCAGTCTGTCTTGTGTTTTTCTGGGTCGTGTCACCTGGCCGGCTTTTCTCCTTCACCTTAGTATCTTCCACCTGTCCTCTTGGTAAGTTCTGCATTTTTTTCTCCATTGTTAGTTAGCTTCAGGAAGCTACTAGTAGGCTTTCCCAGAAGCCCAGCATTGAGTGTAATGAAACACCTCTTTCTTGTAGAGCCCCAGTAGCTTCCTCAGTCCTGTCCTTCCTCTTGATTTGTCTGTTTGTTGGTGGGTTATTTATCAGCTCCAGAACATGGGAGGTGGCTGTGCACTGGGGCCAGGCTAAAACTCAAAACTAAAAGTTTTGAGTGAATCTCATTTTGTTTGAATTGTTTGCAGATTTGTTTGGCAGTTTCAAGGTTTCATCCTTTTTTGTGAACCCTGCAGTTGTCTGTAAAGATTCACTGACTTTCTGCATGAATTCTTGGTGAGGTGGTGAAATGTCACTCTCTTGCTCCACCTCTGTGAGTTGGGACCAGGTTCTGGTTCTGATCCCCAGTAGGTAAAATAGAATTCCTGCAGCTGATGTGGCCCCTTCAGGTGGAGCAATCTCAGCGAGTTAGCTTCACGGAGCGACCAAAGGCACTTCCAGATAGAATTGTTTCATTACATTCAATCCTAGATTTTTTAAGAGAATGTTTAATTTTTATGGTAATTTCTCGTAAAATTGTCTGTGTGTGGGAGAGATGTTGGAGAGTGGCATTGAAACAGCTTCCAAATACTGAAGGGTGTACATTTTCAGCAATGCAGGAGGAAGTGTTAAAGCTGGTTCTTCTAGCTCTTGAAGATGGGTCAGCTCTGTCGCGCAAGGTGCTGGTGATGTTTGTGGTGCAGCGTCTGGAGCCTCACTTCCCGCAGGCTTCCAAGACCAGTATTGGACACGTTGTGCAGCTACTTTACCGTGCCTCTTGCTTCAAGGTGAGCAAGCGATACCATAATCAAACTAATTGGATAAGTGATAAGAGATGTACCCATATTCTTCCAGCTGACAATGCCATTTTATTAACTGGTATTTTGTTTAATCTATCTATTATTAACTGATACTGTACTGTCTTATTAACTGATTCTGTACTGTCTTGTTAACTGATACTGTACTGTCTTATTAACTGATACTGTACTGTCTTGTTAACTGATACTGTACTGTCTTATTAACTGATACTGTACTGTCTTATTAACTGATTCTGTACTGTCTTGTTAACTGATACTGTACTGTCTTATTAACTGATACTGTACTGTCTTGTTAACTGATACTGTACTGTCTTGTTAACTGATACTGTACTGTCTTATTAACTGATACTGTACTGTCTTATTAACTGATACTGTACTGTCTTGTTAACTGATACTGTACTGTCTTATTAACTGATACTGTACTGTCTTATTAACTGATACTGTACTGTCTTGTTAACTGATATTGTACTGTCTTGTTTACTGATATTGTACTGTCTTATTAGCTAGTACTGCATGAGCTCACTTATCCGGACTATATGGGAAGGACCCCCAACCGATACGCCAGACATGCGGATAAGCAGAATTTTACCGGGAAAGTCCAAAAACTAACATATTTACAATTTTTTGTACCACAACCAACATAATTTGAATTTCCACACGCTATAATTAAGAAATATACGAGTATTGTAATGTAAAACAGAAACTCCAGCTTGCCTTGTTGTAGTTCATCTTGTTTGATATTGTACATCTTGAAACCAATGGTACTTGAAAATTGATGTAACCGATTAAGACTATTCAATAGCTCGGTGGATGGAACTTGGGCCTCACACGTGTGGGGTCCACGGTTGGAGTCTCCTAGAACCCAGGTGAATGAACTGCTAGGTAACCTGAGCTAACACAACACTACTGTACAGCCGGTCGACCGAGAGGAGACGGTCGGCCGAGCGAACAGCACGCTGGACACGTGATCCTGTGGTTCCGGGTTCGATCCCAGGTGCCAGCAAGAAACAATGGGCAGAGTTTCTTTCACCCTATGCCCCTGTTACCGAGCAGTAAAATAGGTACCTGGGTGTTAGTCAGCTGTCACGGCTGCTTCCTAGGGGTGGAGGCCTGGTCGAGGACCAAGCCACGGGGACACTAAAGCCCCGAAATTATCTCAAGATAACCTCAAGATAACAGTACATGACCTTGACAAGATCAGTTTTGACTACCAGCTGTTGTAACATCACTGGTTGAAGGCTCTTGGCCTTCTGGGGAGGCTTCACTTTTCCTCTTCACAGTGTTGTGTCTTGTTTGAAACCTGGAAATCCAACCATCACTTGCCCTGAAATCCTGTATTCCAAGCCTGGCTGCAAATCTGCTTGCAGCAGTTCTTATTTCTGCACAGCAAGTTGTCACACCAACTGTGCAATGCTGTACAAACCACTTATACAGAGCCTCGTCCAACTGTGCATAGTGCGCAGGTGTTACGGCCTGCTTGAGCCAGTAACCGAGTTCTTTCTGTTTAATGTACCTTAAAGCCTCTTTTGCCATGATCCCACCCCAAGTCAATGGTAAGTTCTCAAGAATTGGCAGTAGCAAGGAATAGTGCAAGGAATAAAGGGGGGATAAACCTACACCTTCACCTTTATATTATCTATAGAAGTATAACTACACTTTGTACACAGAGTTGCTTTCACACAGGACACTCAATATATCTGCAGTGTTCTTCAAATCTCGGTGAGTCCACTATCTTCAAGTACGCATCATCCACGCTCGGTGGAAATCACCGACGAGTTCACCTTTCTCAACATGGCCAGTCCACACACAGTATCGTCGCGATGCCCCAATACCCCACATCTGCTCTCCTTAACACACTGGCAGAAGGCTTCAGCACCACATTGACAGGGGTCACAAATGATCACTTCCAGGGGTCTCTAACACCCTGGCAGAAGTCTCTAGCAACACACTAGCAGCACTTCTCGGCAGACAGCCACTACTGTCGTCTTCTAACTCCTCTTGGTCAAATCTCGGGAACATCGGTTCACACAACACTGCATAAGTACAACAGCTAACACACTGTGGGGAAGAGTGATTCTCTTCCCCAAATGATAAATTCTAGCCAAGATTTTACATTCACTAACACTTATTTCTTATCTCTTAATTTATTTTCAAATTCCCTATACCTTCATGTATTCTGGGACACCTCACTCTACTCCCCACACTTGGATAATTTGAATTATCCTGGAGCCTGCAGCAGTGTGACTCTTCAGTGTGATGATGCTCACTCACCTAGTTGTAGGTGAGTACAACTAGGTGAGTGAGCACCACAGGGAAGGACAGTACCCCAACAAAGGAATGTTTTGCAGGTTTCTCACAACAAGATGCAATGAAAAGTGGTTTTCTTGGCAGGTTAGTGATTATTGAGGACATGCTAAAGTATTATGAAGAAAAGGTTATTAAATTAGAACAAGAAAATGAAGGTCTCAAGATTGAATTTTGTAATTTAATAGGAAGTATTTTTCAGCAAGGTAAGGAAATTACCAGCTTGATTGATAAGGTAAGGATGCAGGAGGAACACATCAAGGAACTAGTAAAGGATAATGAGGCATGGAAAGTGAAGAGTAGGAAATTTGAAGAAATTAACAAGAAAATAGACTCATATGGTGAACAACTCCAAGGGAGCTTGAGGGCTAACATAGAGTTAGGTAAGGATCTGCAATGAGAACCATCAACCAGAGAAACTTAATTGGCAACTCAAATAGAGGAAGCTAATAAAAAACTAGAAGTATAAAGAAGAAATAAAAGAGAAGTATGCACAAGTTGTAAAAGAGAAAGAGACTATCAAGGAAGTGTGTTCAGAAGTCAAAACCAGAAATGACCAATAAGAAGCAGAAATTAGGCAAGCAATTAGGAAAGAACTGGTTACCAACAGTAAACTAGTACAAAACACAGCAGATAGAAGTAAGTCCATAATAATTTCTTTGGGGAGCCCCTACAGCTCCCACGAGCTTACTAGGATGATATGCTAATGTCAGACTTTGGCATCAGTCATGTGTATGTAGTTCTGTGGGCCTACTGGGGACCATGAGCGAGAACCTGGCCCCCTCTCTAGAGAGGCAAGGGAAGCAATGGCCTATAGAAACCCCCGTGTGATTGGAAGCATTCTATGTCTGCCATCGACCGGGTCAGGCACCCAGAAAGGTTGGTGTCCCAAAGCAAACTCCTATTCTGGTGAAAATTGCAACCAAAAGCCAAACGAGTGGATAGAACTCCTGAAACAAAACTAGCAAACTAGTATGACGTAACCCGTCGCCGCTCCGCAGTCTGCGTAGCTCCCCCCCCCCCTCTCCCCGGGAGTGGGAAGGGGGAGCCCCAGACCTCCCGCACTGGTGATCCACACCCCAGTTCTTCAGCTGATGCTAAAGGCTGAGGTCATGTGCTCTGGCTCCGGTAGTTGTTTCAGCACAGTACCTAGCGTGTGGTGATTGTCTTCTAGGTGCTGCGTGAGCCGGGAGTGATTCTCCAGTACTTGGGCTGCATGCGCCTAGGGTTTCCTTCCCCAGGAGCCCTGTAAGTACTGCCCTTGGGGCTTCGGGCCACCTTCCACAAGTCTCTTGGGTTCTGCCCCTGCTAGGCTGTTTACTGCTTGGTTTTTGGTCGCCCTTTATGTGCTAGGGTGTTCTGTCTTCCTTGTTCGCCTTAAGGTAAGGGGCAGTTTGCACTGGTAGGGGAGCAGGGGCACAGCTTGTTTTCACCATTCATGGCGGCCGGCTCTGTTCCACCTGGGTATGCTGTCCTCTTGCGGGTTTTTCTTTTTTCTCTTTGTTTGTCTACGTAGTGGGAGGCTCTGCCTTGGTTCTTTCCCCCTTTGTACTGAGTACTCTTCCTTCCAGTGGTTTCCCCTGCTAGGTCCCTGTGAGTGTACATGTCCCGGAGGTTCAGTTTCTTAGAAGGTTGTTTGGTAGATGTGGGCGCCGGTTAGCAGTACCCTGCCTAAGATTACCTGAGCATGAGTCCTCTTATAGTAAATGCTCAGGTCCCTGGGAAACCCTTAGGGGACGCACGGGTCTGATGGATGTGATCCCGGAGTCCCCTCCCTCGCTTCGAGTGAGTTCGTGGGTTGCTCTGTCCCCTTGTCTCAAGGTGACTCTCTCAGTTCTTGCCTCCGTCAGCTGCCTGTGGGATTGGTGGCATCTTTGGCCTTGAGTCCCACTAGTTTTGTTGTTTCTTTGTGACTCGGTTACCCAGTCTTATGTTGACTATGCGGGTACAGGCAGCACAGGCGTTGCAAGTTGGGTTTCGGTGGTGGCAACGCTCTGTGTGCTTGCTCTCCAGAAGCCCCAAGGCTGCCCCATTTTGGTTGGTGTGACGGGGCTTGGGGGTGTTGGTTGCTTCTGTTTCCTTCCACGCCCCCTTGTCTTTTCCCTGTTGTGGTCTAGTCTGGTACCAACCCGCCTTCCTCCCTGCATCCGGGTTCTTGCCGTCTGTGGGTTCGGGGTCGGGGTGGGGCTTCGATGGTTTTGAGACTCGGGCGGTCTCGGGGAATTCCCCTTCTGGGGTAGCGACGGAGGCATTCGAGCCTGTTCCTCCAGCCGCGTTGTATGTGTCTGCCAGTGGGCTCCATTCCTTAGTACTTTTTGCGGCTGCCCCGGTTTTTTCTTGTGACGCCAGTTCTTTGGGGGGACGGCTCGGCCCCAGGGCCTGCCATGTGGGTTCCCGGGGCTGGAGGAGGGGCTGCCTTGGGGGGGCCTCGGGTCACGTTGGACCCTGCTGGTGTTGTTCTACCCTCTGAGTGGGGCTTGCGTTTGCACGGGGTGGGGTTCTTCTTCCCCCCCCCCCCTCCGTACGAGTTGTTGGGCGTCGACTCCTCTCCGGGCTCGGTTCCTTGTCCCTTGAGTCTGTTGGTTCTGTCCTGTCGGTGGGTGCCCTTTCCGTTCATTCACCCCTCTTTCTTGCAATGGGACTTCCTCGTCATGTTCCCTCTTCTTGAGGTTCGGCATGACTTTTGGTCTCGGGTGCGATTGTGCTTTTATGTCCCTTCGTGATTTATTGTTGCTTCTGTGGTTCTCAAAGGTTCGGGGAGGTTTTTCGCTACTTCCCGTATTATTGGAGCTGTTATGGTCAGGGAGATAAAATTCCCATATTAAAATCTTAAGGGAGTAACTTACAGCATCACTGGAACACATAGCCTGGCCACATATCAATCAAGGTTCTAGGGGAGTAAAAGGCTAGCAACAATATTCCAGTTTACTGGCATTAGAACCTTCCACAAAAGTAATAAATAAAACACTCTACTAATATCACACACATGTCACCAATACTCTATATCCAGCTTCTCAACAACTGGGCATGATACATCAAATACAGGTCTGCAAACTGCATAAATCAACACTAGCTAACACCAGGAACTTTGCCTAGCGCAGTGGAACACTAGTTCGTATTTGCGGCTAATACCAACAAGGATGGTGGTGTGTCAGCCAATAACACACGAGGTAAGAGGAATAATATCACATACAGCACCTTGGCATTTCACAAGTTCCTTAAAATATATCACCTCACTAAGACACATAAAAATCACCTACCACCTGGTATACATAATGGACAACAGCAGAAAATTATCCATATAAATACATACAGTTACATGAGTAACATCTAGCAGGCACAATACCCAAATAAGGTCACAAATCACGGACTAAACCCTAATAGGTCCGCTCGCCTAAAGAGATCAAAGAACAGTGACGCCTGGAGCGATCCTTGCCGAGTGGCGACACTGTAACCAACTCCAATAAGTCAACTGACCTTCAACTTTCAAATCTCTCTAACTCATTTACAATATAAACTCACTCAGGAACTTCTAATTCACCTCATTTACAATATAAACTCACTCAGGAACTTCTAATTCACTATACAACAACTTAAAGAGTATAAGGCACAACCTTGATACCTGGTTGATACCTGGTTGATGGGGTTCTGGGAGTTCTTCTACTCCCCAAGCCCGGCCCAAGGCCAGGCTGACTTGTGAGAGTTTGGTCCACTAGGCTGTTGCTTGGACCTTACATAATGATATATAATAATGATTGAATACATTTAGGAAATTATCTTGAATTACCAAATAAGTACACATAAGTACAGTGGGGGCCTCGTAGCCTGGAGGATAGCGCGCAGGACTCATAATTCTGTGGCGCGGGTTCGATTCCCGCACGTGGCAGAAACAAGTGGGCAAAGTTTCTTTCACCCTGAATGCTCCTGTTACCTAAGCAGTAAATAAGTACCTGGGAGTTAGTCAGCTGTGTCACGGGCTGCTTACTGGGGTATGTGTGTGTGTGTGTGTGTGTGTGTGTGTGTGTGTGTGTGTGTGTGTGTGTGTGTGTGTGTGTGTGTGTGTGTGTGTGTAATTACCTAAGTGTAATTACCTAAGTGTAGTTACAGGATGAGAGCTACGCTCGTGGTGTCCCGTCTTCCCAGCACTCTTTGTCATATAACGCTTTGAAACTACTGACGGTCTTGGCCTCCACCACCTTCTCCCCCAACTTGTTCCAACCGTCTACCACTCTGTTTGCGAAAGTGAATTTTCTTATATTTCTTCGGCATCTGTGTTTAGCCAGTTTATATCTATGACCTCTTGTTCTTGAAGTTCCAGGTCTCAGGAAATCTTTCCTGTCGATTTTATCAATTCCTGTTACTATTTTGTATGTAGTGATCATATCACCTCTTTTTCTTCTGTCTTCTAGTTTTGGCATATTTAATGCTTCTAACCTTTCCTCGTAGCTCTTACCCTTCAGTTCTGGGAGCCACTTAGTAGCATGTCTTTGCACCTTTTCCAGTTTGTTGATGTGCTTCTTAAGATATGGGCACCAAACAACAGCTGCATATTCTAGCTTTGGCCTAACAAAAGTCATGAACAATTTCTTTAGTATATCCCCATCCATGTATTTAAAAGCAATTCTGAAGTTAGAAAGCATAGCATAGGCTCCTTGCACAATATTCTTTATGTGGTCTTCAGGTGATAGTTTTCTATCTAGAACCACCCCTAGATCTCTTTCTTTATCAGAGTTCTTTAAAGATTTCTCACATAATATATAGGTTGTGTGGGGTCTATGTTCTCCTATTCCACATTCCATAACATGACATTTATTAACATTAAATTCCATTTGCCAAGTGGTGCTCCATATACTTATTTTATCCAGGTCTTCTTGAAGGGCATGACAATCATCTAAATTTCTTATCCTTCCTATTATCTTAGCATCATCAGCAAACATGTTCATATAATTCTGTATACCAACTGGTAGATCATTTATGTAGACAATAAACATCACTGGTGCAAGAACTGAACCCTGTGGTACTCCACTTGTGACATTTCTCCAGTCCGATACATTGCCTCTGATCACAGCCCTCATTTTTCTATCAGTCAGAAAGTTTTTCATCCATGTTAGAAGCGTACCTGTCACTCCTCCAATATTTTCCAGTTTCCAGAACAACCTCTTATGTGGAACTCTGTCGAAAGCCTTTTTTAGGTCCAGATAGATGCAGTCAGCCCAACCATCTCTTTCCTGTAATATCTCTGTTGCTCGATCATAAAAACTGAGTAAATTCGATACACAGGATCTACCAGATCGAAAACCATACTGTCTGTCTGATATTATATCATTTCTCTCCAGGTGTGCTACCCATTTAGTTTTAATTATTTTTTCCAATATTTTGACTATTACACTTGTCAATGATACCGGTCTATAATTAAGGGGGTCTTCCCTGCTTCCACTCTTGTAAATTGGAACTATGTTAGCCTTTTTCCACACATCAGCTACAACTCCTGTAAACAGGGATGCCTGAAAGATCAGTTGAAGAGGGATGCTGAGCTCAGGTGCACATTCTCTCAGAACCCATGGTGAAACTCCATCTGGACCAACTGCTTTGTTCTTATTTAGCTCTTTGAGCATTTTTTCCACTTCGTCTCTAGACACCTCTATGTGCTCTATGTTGTTCTCTGGAATTCTTATTGTATCTGGTTCCCTGAAGATTTCATTTTGTACAAACACACTTTGGAACTTTTCGTTTAATGTTTCACACATTTCCTTTTCATTTTCCGTGAATCTATTTCCCATTTTCAACCTCTGAATATTATCCTTTACCTGCAATTTGTTGTTTATGAATTTATAGAATAGACCTGGTTCTGTTTTACATTTGTCTGCAATCCCTTTTTCAAAATTTCTTTCTGCCTCTCTCCTCACTGCCGTGTAGTTGTTTCTCGCATCTTTGTATCGCTGGTATGATTGGGGGTTTGGCCTCTTCCTGTATTGATTCCATTTTTGTGTCTTTTGGTCTCTGGCCCTCTCGCACTTTCTGTCGAACCAATCCTGTTTCCTAGTTCTGCTTCTCTGTTTTGGTATAAATTTTTTTGTGCCTTTATCATATATTTCACAAAACTTGACATACATCTCATTCACTTCCTTGCCTAGCAACAAGTCTGTCCAATTATACTCCCTAAAAAATTTTCTAAGGTTGCCATAATGTCCTCTCCTAAAGTCAGGTTTTTCAATTGCATCGACCATCATATTTTCTTCCAGATTATAACGCATTGCATACTTTATCCCAAAAAGACATGGTCACTTTTACCCAAGGGAGGAAGGTACTGAATGTCAAATATTTCTTCCTCCTTCCTGGTAAATATCAAATCTAGCATGGAGGGAACGTCACCTTCCCTCATCCTCGTAGCTTGTTTAACATGTTGATACAAGAATGTTTCCAGGATGAGGTCTACAAATTTACAGGTCCAGAAATCTTCTGTTTTAGCTTCATATGCTTCCCAGTCTATGGATTTCAAGTTGAAGTCGCCGACTATCAACAGTCGTGAACTATCGTTATCCGCTCTCGCTATGATCTCTCTCATTATCGTTATAAGACCTTCTCGTTTACTATCTAGCTCCTCCTTTGACCATGTGCTGCTTAGCGGTGGACTATATGCATTTATGATCACTAGTTTATCATCCTCATGGCAGATCTCTAGTGCTATTATGTCAACTTCTTGTGGATTGGTAGTCATTATTTCGTTCACCTTTAGGTGTTCTTTCACCAGCACAGCAACGCCACCGCCTTTCCTAATTTTTCTGTCCCGTCTCCAAATTGAGTAGCCCCTTGGGAATATGACCTCATTTAAAATAACATCTTCAAGTTTTGTCTCCGTGAGTGCAACAATGTCTGGTGTCTGCAGCTGTATTATATCACTTAACTCCAGTATCTTTGACCTTACTCCATCTATGTTGGTGTATGCAATCTTCAGGAACTTGTTCCCCATCTTCTTATTTTTCACTCCCCCTTTCTCTAATGATTTTGTTGGTTTGCTTTTATGTACCACTTTACTGGTCTGCCTACCCCTATCACTTTGTAGAAAAAAGAATTGATTTCTTCTTCATTCCTGCTCTCATTTAAACGTTTTGCCTCGGCGAGGTTCAGTTTCAGCTTCTCTCTATCTTCTTTTGAAAGATCTCGTCTTAACGACCACCCTTTCCCATCCTCAACGCTTTGTAATTTTCTGGCATTCCTTAGTACTTCTTCCATCTGTTTGGCACCGTTTAGGGTGATCCTCAAAGGTCGATCTTTCCCTTTTACATATCTGCCTATTCTCCTGTAGTCGCACACATTCTCTTTGGTTGTAAGACCTTCCACGAGGCCAACAATTTTATCTACTACTTTTGCTTCTTCTACAGCTCTTTCTGACCTAGATGTTATCTCCTTTTCTTTGCATCCAAAAATGATCAGGGACTTACTCCGATCAACTGTGTTTTGCACCAACTTTGGGTTAGATGCCAATTCTTTTCTCACTTCTAGCCTAATGTTTGTTTTATCTTGGTTGCTGCAGTGTTTGACTTCTTTTACTGCTTCTTCTATTTTTTCCTTGTCCTTGGCCACTTGCGCATAAGTGAGTTGCATATCTTTCTTGCACTGTTCTATTCCCTGTGCAACTTCCTCCATCTGTGCTGACAAAAGCTGTTTCTCCTGTTGAATTTCCTTGCCTAACCTATTGTAGTCATTTGTGTTTAAATTTACTTTAACTTCTTCCAAAGCTATTTTTAAGAGACTATTTTCTTCTTCCATGGCTTTGCAATTTGTTTCCAATTTAATCTTATCCTTGCACAAGTCTTTCACTACACCCTCAAGACATACAACTTTGCTATTTAAATGGTCATTACTTTCTTTCAATTTACTAATTAATTCTATATGAGAGGTCACTATAGTATCTAATTTTGCCAACTTGTTGTATAGACTGGCTATCTCAATGCTTTCTTCACTGAAACCATCAAAATCAAGCTCTGTTGTGTATTTCCTCTTGCCACCGGCGGCCATCTTGAATGCTGTTCTCTGCACTGTAAACACTAGGGCAACTTTTTCTCATCCAATTTTTTCACTTCCCTTGGCACATTCCTGTTATCTCACCTATTTTTCAAAAGCACTATACCTTTATGTTGTCTGGGACACCACTCACTATCATCATCCTGTACTACAACACTTAGGATTGTTGAAATAAGCTGGAGCTCCTCTTGTCTGCCTCCTGGGATAGAACTTGGGATGGAACCCTGTGNTATATAACGTCTGTATATAAAAGCAAAAACAGTATGGTGGGTGGAGATCAGGTCCCAAATCTGCACAGTAAAATAACAACGTACTGGAGTGAACGATATGGAAGAAAGTGCAAGATTGATCCAGTGAAGAGCAGAGGTGCCATAGGCACTCAGAGAGCACTGTATAAACATCAGAGGTCCGCGGTTGTTCAACATCCTCCCAGTGACTATAAGAAATATTGCCGGAACAACCGTGGACATTTTCAAGAGAAAACTGGACAGTTTTCTAAGAGAAGTTCCGGACCAGCCGGGCTGTGGTGGGTATGTGGGCCTGCAGGCCGCTCCAAGCAACAGCCTGGTGGACCAAGCTCTCACAAGTCGAGCCTGGCCTCGGGCCGGGCTTGGGGAGTAGAAGAACTCCCAGAACCCCATCAACCAGGTATCAAATAGGAGAATGGTGGCAAGTCAGGTGAGGTGAGGGAGGGAGGGAGGGAGTGGCAGCCGGTGGCGGGCTGCCACTGGCTGCCACTGCCACTCAGCATACCAACTTAGTGGTTCGTTATGGTCAATACGAATGTAGATACTTATATATAGTGTCTGTATATAGTGAATAAAAGCAAAACAGTATTGTGGGAGGAGAATGTGGGTGAGTCAGGTGACTTGAGGGAGGGAGGGAGGAAGTAGCGCCAGTGGCGGACTGCCACTGGCACTGCCACTCAGCATGCGAACTTAGTGGTTCGTTATGGTGAACACGAATGTAGATACTTATATATAACATCTGTATATAGTGAATAAAAGCACAAACAGTATGGTGGGAGGAGAATGTGGGCGAGTGAGGTGAGGTGTTGAGGGAGGGAGTGAGTGGCTGGCTAGTACACGGCGGTCACTCCTCGTTACTTTTTGACTCATGATAGCAACTTAGTGGTTCGTTATGGTGAACAAAACATGCAGATACTTATATATAACCTGTGTATATAGTGTAATAACCGACAAGTATTTGTTCACTGTTTGATGAACATAATTGAATCAACAATATGCACAACATATTTTTGAGTACAGCGATGATTCACTCATTTTATTATATAAATATATCACACGACACACTATTGAATAATATTACAGCAAAGAAAACTACAAAAAATCAATCGGAGACATTGAAATAATTAGGTAATTATCTCTTTGTGGCAACTCCGGCCTGACAGCTGGCGAGCAACAGACCGCCTGGGACGCACGCTGAGTCAGCGCCTGTTTTTTGCCAGACTTCCCGCCCTATAGCGGGCAATATATGCCACTTACGATTTTTTTATTATTTTCCCATGATCAGTGAACACAAATTAACAGGTTAGGAAGATTTTTTTTTTGTATGCACCTGTGGATGTCAAATGGTATATAGCCATGCGCCATTTAAGGGTTAACAGTGATAAATTCCAGGTAATCAGGTACGGTAAAAATGAGGACTTTAAACATAATACAGGGTACAAAACACAATCAAATGTGCCCATAGTAGGAAAACAGCATGTAAAGGATTTGGGAATAGTGATGTCTGACAACCTAATGTTTAGGGAGCAACCAATATATTTACCAAGTAAGTATTGCATCAGCCAGAAAAATGATCGGATGGATTACGAGAACTTTCAGATCCAGGGATCCCATCACAATGGTTGTACTCTTCAGGTCACTTGTGTTGTCCCGTCTTGAGTACTGCTCAGCACTCAATTCCCTCTTCAGAGCAGGCGAGATTGCTGAAATAGAGGGAATACAGAGAACATATACGGCACGCATAGACGCGATAAAGTACCTAAATTATTGGGATCGTCTCAAAGCTCTCCAAATGTACTCACTAGAAAGGAGACGAGAGAGATGTCAAATAATTTACACCTGGAAGATACTGGCGGGCCAAGTACAGTACCAAATCTACACAGTAAAATAACAACTTACTGGAGTGAACGATATGGAAGAAAATGCAGAATTGAACCAGTGAAGAGCAGGGGTGCCATAGGCACAATCAGAGAACACTGTATAAACATCAGAGATCCGCGGTTGTTCAACATCCTCCCAGCGAGCATAAGAAATATTGCCGGAACAACCGTGGACATTTTCAAAAGGAAACCAGATTGTTTCCTCCAAGGAGTGCCGGACCAATCGGGCTGTGGTGGGTATGTGGGCCTGCGGGCCACTCCAAGCAACAGCCTAGTGGACCAAACTCTCACAAGTCAAGCCTGGCCTCGGGCCGGGCTTGGGAAGTAGAAGAACTCCCAGAACTCATCATCCAGGTATCAACCAGGAGCAATATCTAGCAGCCTGGTTAACCAGACCACCAGCCAGAAGGCTTGATAAAAGACTTGGGCTGTGTTAACAGTAACACCTGGAGCCAGCGCTGGCACAAGGTAGGTAGGCATAGATTAGAAGTGAAAGCTACAAAACAGGTAGTAATTATGTCAGTAGAGCTTGTATTTGATGAGAAAATAGTGTAAATATCACAACTATACTTCACAACATCATGGCCAAGCCAATGTAACAATGCTACTTTTGTCAACATGTACTGGCTGCATGCTTGTAATATTTATAAACACTAACAGCCGTGTGTGTGCAGATGACATTCACTACTAGCATTAATTCAGCCAAATGTAAAAAGCTATTGGGAAGCTCTAAAAATCCTCTAATTGCACTCCCTGGTTTCTATACTCCTTGAGTGCAAGGGACTGTGCGAATATAATTAACACTTTCGCGCGCGCGGCACTCAGGGAAAAAAAAAGCGATTGTGCGCGCGGCGTTCTGGGCGCTCAAGTGTAAAGACAAAAAAGTGTATAAACTTTTCACGCTCCTAACATCAATTCTCAAGCTACGTATTTCATTTTGGTATCAATGTGTTGGCAATAAAATTCTCTACAAGATCATATGCATAAAATGTCACCAAAGCATTTGCTATCCCACCACGAAATAAATAAACACGAAGATGACTCGCCGTGACACCCAAACAGGAAGTAAATGTTCATACTCTTTCGTTTGTTGCCAGCTCCACAGTGATCCTACAGCATTGATTTTGATATCACTGAACTCGCAATAAAATTCCCCACCCAGACATATGCCTATCAATGTATAATTATGATACGGGGTGACCCGCACGAGTGTGGGAAGTGGCCGAAGCGTTAGCCGTGATTTCAGCAGCGACGACACTGTTGTGATGCAGCGCTTTGAAAGTTTATACTTATTTCACTGTCCTGACATTATTTCTGGAGCTACGTATTTCATTTTTATAGCAATGTGTTCGCAATAGAAAGTTCTATAAGAACATGGGTAGAATTGGTCAACAGAGCGTCAAATAAATTTGCGGCGAATAAAATCTTACGCGTGTTTGTACCCGTGAACGTAAAAAGTTTTTACTTTGTTCATGTTTTTCAAGTTTATACTCGTTTCACACCGTTTTTTTTTTTGTATAGTGTTCGGAATAAAATTCCCTACACAGACATATGCCTATCAAGTACAATTCTTGGGAATTCACAGCTGTAGAGACGGCCAAACACACACAACCGGAACCCGCTCTGGATACTCCAACTCACACCCGCAACACCCACAAAAAAAGTTTCTGGTGTTTCGTGTATACTTACTTTAGTTTTCGTGCTACAGTTGTCATTTAGGTATCAAAATATTCCTAAGAAAATAGACTACAATACTACAACAACCTAGGACAATTATGTGTACTTACCAAAGGAAAGACGATTGTAGAAAAATAAGTTGAGCATTTTCTCTCCACTCCACCTCCTTCAGGTACCGATTCCTGAAGTTGCTCAACAGATGTTCGTAGGTGGAGTGAAGCTGGTGCGGGTGGTTACTTCTTGTCCACCCAATACACCCTTTTCCTGTGATAAGTGGTGTAACACGGTATGACACAAAGTGGAACATCGCATGTCTTGCATGCTATACCAGTTTCCTTCCTAATACCCGACTTTGAACACACTTGACACCTGCGACGTTTGGGGAGTTTTACAAGTTCATGCTTCAATTTGTAGTTCAGGCGAGTCTCTGATAAAACAACACGTCCCTGTTGTCTCTGTGTTGGTTGTACACTACAGTCTGAATCGTCGCTCTCACCATTGTCTTCAAACAACAGTGTAGCAGATGAAATATCTTCATCAGATTCATGGTCGGCTTCAGCACGAGGTGTAGACGTGAAGAGAGGGCGCCTCACACCCGACGGGCCAGGTGTTGACGGGTTAGCAGCAGGATACACAGGACCAGTGTCATCATTTATGTCTGGAGCATGAACTAAATGAGGAGATGGTGTTGTTGTTGCAGGCCACTCTTCCTTGTCAAATTTCAATAAAGCCCAAATAGCAACCTCATGAAACTGGAGCAGAGTTAGTTTCTTTCGGTCATCTGTGTTGGCCTTGTACAATGCATAAGCGTTTTGCAAAGCCATTTGCAGGAAATAAAAGGTTATTTTCTTTGTCCACTTGTGACATTTCCTGGCGAAATGGTAATACTTTACCATTTGATCAAAGTGGTCAACACCCTTCATGAACTTATTGTAGTCAATAATTGCCTTTGGTTTGTTCACCACAACCTGCTGTAGTCCTGTTGTTCCATCTGGCCTACGAACTCGTTTGCGTTTTTGAACTCTATTTGTGTCTGCATTGTGGAGGTTGGTAATCATAGAGACAACTCGCTTGTCTTTCCACAGCAGAATGAAGGTGTTGTCCTTGCGGCGGTAGACTGTGGTATCCACATCAATCTTAGTCTTCGCTATATGTTGCAGGTCTTTTGGGGCGCCACGTACGAGTCTAATTGTTCCACACGTGTA
Source organism: Procambarus virginalis (assembly GCA_020271785.1). NCBI lineage: Eukaryota > Metazoa > Arthropoda > Malacostraca > Decapoda > Cambaridae > Procambarus > Procambarus virginalis. The sequence goes on from WNGS01001956.1 coordinate 38,506, forward strand.
GACCCCCACTTCTCGCAACTTCTCTGTAAGGGTAACCGAGTTGTAAAAGTTATCCATATAGAGGTGGTGCCCTTTGTTCAATAATGGCCGCATCAAACCAGTAACTGTTTCCAGGATGGTTTTACCAATGCCACAGTAAACCTCAAATCCATAAATGTAGCCAGATGTTGATTCGGCTAGCATATATAATTTTACGCCATATTTGTCTGGTTTGTTTGGATTGTACACTTTGAACGACAGCCGGCCTCGCCATGCCATTGTGCCTTCATCCAAACATAACTCTTTCACTGGGTTATACACTTCTTGAAAACGGTGTTTCAGGTAGTCCATCACTGGTCTCACTTTGATCAATTTGTCTGTATTGTTCACTGGCACCGCATTGTTGTTGAACGTATGAAAAAACTGGCCTATGTGTTGAAACCGTCTGCTCGTCATAAACATGTTGAAGAATCTTGCATGCCATGGTTTATTTGTCTGCCAATACATGCGCATAGTTGGGAGCCTGTTTATTCCCATCAACATACACAGTCCTAAGTATCTTGCCATTTCTTTCAACTTCACCGGTTTCCATATATCATCGACATTTTCATTAGCCAGGCCGAATATCTGTAAGGCGTACAGATTTGTTTCATATGCCAAGAAATGAATCAACGCACGAGTAATAAACAACTGAATATATCCCAGTGCATTCGTGGGTTTGGTAATCCTTAGCCCTGGGGTTCCAGTAAAATCATCGAACAATGGTGGAATATTGTCCTCAAGCCACACAACACTGGCCCCAGGCTGGCGAGTACGTACCGGACGTGTACGCTTGCGAGGAGGCTGGGGTGCCTCATCTACCTCACTCGGTTCATCCTCACCTGATAATTCATAGCTTGAATCACTCCCACTATCAACAAATGGGGTTATTTTCAAACCACGAGTAGGAGGTCGTTTCCTTAGCTGGATTTTAGGCATGCACGCACCACGTGTGCGCCTTGTGGTGAGAGGCGGCGGTGCTGGTGCCCCCTCCTCCTCCTCCTCCTCTGTTAGGCCTTCAGTGTCCTCCTCCGTCGATTCAGCCCCATGGGCTCCAGGCCCCCCAAATTCACATTCTTCTTCTAAATCCTCACCTTCTGCCTCACTTCCATCCAAATCCACTTGATCAAAGGCATCCAAGAGATTGGGAATCTTGGTGGGAGTGAGCCTCAATCCAGAGAACCTCCTATAGATGTCGGTAATCTTGTCTTTTCCAGATGAATCAGAGGCTCCTGTAGCCGAAACACCACTTGGGCCTGGTGCTGGATCCATTATTGATGAATGTAGTTGGTTACAAACACACAGAAACGGGTAAAAATCCTTGAAACCATGCGAGTTTGGCGCGCGAGGGGAGAGAGATGCGATCGTTCCATGTGACAACAAAATGGGCCTGTCACGTGACCCAGTAGGCCGACGTGACATTCGGCCTACCCGAAAGAACGGGAATTTCATGGCGCACAGTTTGAAACAAACCCCAAGTAAATCGGATTTAAGCTGGATTTTTTACAATTATTTTAATACGGACCGTAAATGTACGACGCGACCGCACAACCGATAGAAATATGCCGTCGTATATGTACGGGGTGGGCGCGCGAAAGTGTTAATAAAAATTTGACATAAGAGATAGCTATAACAGGCTCATAATTTGTATTACTTTCCCTTCAAATATAGAAGAATTATCAGTAGATCCCTTACAGTCTTTAAAAAGAATCTTAAGTTCTAATTAAAGGTAAATTTTAGGTCTAACACCATGTTTGTATGCTTATATTATTGTGTGTATTTTGCAGTAAACACTCTTGATATTTTGTGCTGCACATGTTGTTTTGTGAGTTGTGTTACATTTGATATTTGTGTTGCAGACTGTGATGAGGCTGGAGCTGGACCAGCTTCCTGTAAATGGTGCGTTACTGTCACTGGTGGGGGCTGGGTCGAGTGCGGAGGAGGGGGACCTACCCCCTCCTCCACCAGTGCCTACATCACATACCCGTAACTACTTCATGGCCGTCAAGTGTATCAAAGATCTAGCACTCTTCCTTAAACCTTTCTCTGGTAAATATGTTGGCCTTTCATTTATTGTATTTTTATTTATTTATTTATACAAGAAGGTACGTTGGGGTTATGAGAGAACATAACATTGAAGCTTTTACATTCTTGCAAATCCACTAGCACGCACAGCATTTTGGGCAGGTCCTTAATATAACAGATTATTATAAGTAGGTAAATTATAGCAAAATTTGAAGAATATTAATATGTACATTGTATTAAAATTTGAAGATTATTAATGGGTATATTGTAGCATAATTTGAACACTGTTATTGGTACATTATAGGAAAATGTGTGTTCAACATAACAACTATGATATAAGTTGATAGCAATGATTACATTGATGAAGTTGTATGGCTTAGACACACATATTGGGGGATTGGGTAGCACAAGATACAGTGCGAGTTTGAAACACTAGGTAGGAAACTATGAGGATGAAATTAGGTAATTTTTGGTTTTACTTTTGAACAAGGCATAGGTTGGACAGCTTTTTAATTTGTTAGGAAAATGAGTTCCGTAGACTAGGTCCCTTTATTTGCATAGAGTGTTTACACAGATTAAGTTTGACTCTGGGGATATCAAAGATATATTTACTTCTGGTGTGGAAATTATGGGTTCTATTACATCTCTTAAGGAAAAGTTTCAGATCAGGATTTGCATTTAGAAACAAGATTTTGTACATGTAAACAGCACAAGAGAATGTGTGTGTGGGTTGAGTGTATGTTTAGCATGTTTATGGATTTAAAGAGACTGTAACGTCTCCCAAGAGTCGTATTCGTAATGTACCCAAATGAGCCTGCACTCTGTGTCTCAAGTGGACATTAGTTAACAGCTATGTTGTTCACTGTTTCTCTTACTGTAACCTTAGCATCAGCCACCCTTGTACTTGATGTTTGACCAACATGTGCCACAAGTACAAGAATACTGCGACCACCACTTACAAGTACAATGGGGTCTCGACTTAGGATGCTAATCCGTTCCCAGAGACGGATCGTAAGTCGAAGCGATTTTTCCCATAAGAAATAAAGGGAATGAATTAATCTGTTCCCCACCCTCCAAAATATTAACACTTTCGTGCATTGCCGACGAGCGTTAGAGTCCAATCTTTTTCTCCTGATTCTGCCCGCCGGACGAGTCCTTGCGTCGAACGGTTAAATAATTGTATAAATTTATTTATTATTAGATTTTATTTTGTATAGTCTCAAAATGTTCGCCATGAAATTTACGTTTTTTCTAATAACCTAAGAGCTTATGAAAGAAAACGGCCTGGCAGTGAATCATCGTGGTGAGACAATTGTATTATTGACACGATGAGTATGATCGACATAGTTTTTATATTTGTTGCATGTCGAACGCATCCTTATGTGACGGTTTATACTTATGTTCTTCTAGAACATTCTATTGCGAACACATTGGTACAAGAATTAAATAAGTACATCCACAAATAATGTCAGGACATTGAATTGAATATACACTTTTCGATGCTTTTTAGCCGATATGCCGCCGCGGGTAACACTTGCGCCACTTCCCACACTCGTCTGGGTCGGTTGCGACATTGATTCTATATTCATATGCATATGTCCGTATAGAGAATTTTATTGCGGTTCCAATGATACCATAATCAACGATGTAGGATAAATATGGTCTTCGCAATCATTAAGAGAGTGGAAACATTTTGTTGCTGTTTGGCGCTCTCGGCAAGTGATGTCAATAGTTTGTTATTTGGTGTTGATATTCCTTCTGCTTTGGCAGCATTTTATATGTATGTTCTTATAGACAATTCTATGGCGAACACAGTGATACCAAATTTAAATACGTAGGCCTACAATTAGTGTCAGGACAGTAAAAAGAGTATACACTTTTCGGTCTTACCGCTTACGCGCCCGATACGCCGAAAGCACATAAGGGTAAGTTTTTTTACGCTTCACCGAAAGCGCTAAAGTGCATACAAATACATTTTATACTGAATACAATGTTTTTTTCTAACTACAATACAGTACCAAATTTTCTCTTACCTTTATGGAGGGCTCTTGATGGCGTATGGAAGATGGTGATGAGTGGGGAGGAGGAGAGTTGTTACTGTTTGGAAGGGAGTCCCCTTCCATTATCACATCAGGCAGTGATGTTTTCTCTGGGGTACTCTCTCTCTCCTACGTTTTGCCTGAATACCACTAGGACCTGGTTGTGGTTCAGTGCTTGTTTGTCTCACTACAAATTTGTCAAGAGACATTTGTTTTTCCCTGCATTTTAACATTTGTCTTTAATGATGCATCACAGTGTCATTGAATAGGTTAAGGCAACGACCTACTGCAGCTTGATTTGGGTGAGTCGATTCAACAAAGGTTTGCAATTCTTCCCATGCTGCACACATTTTCTTAATTGAAAATTCTGTTCATTCAATTCTGTTCAATTCTGTTCATTCTGAAAATTCAAGAGACATTCTGTACTCTTGTTTCTGCTCTATGGGCATCCTTACATGGGTTTTCATATGTTGAGCCGTATCACTGACTTTCCTGGGACTCATGGCATGATATATATAATAATTACTTTAAGGTTCAAAATGCAAAAAAATCACCACAAAAGCAGAATTTGTTATAGGCACGATCGTCACTAAGTGAACAGCTGTAGTAAACTGAGGCAGGTCGGCCGCGTGACCGGGAACCACGCACTCGGTCGACCTGAACGTGTACCAACAAATGTCGTAAGTCGACGACACCATCGGATGTCGAGTCACATTTTTCGATGAAATTTACATCGTAACTTGAAATTATCGTAAGTAGGGACAATCGTAAGTCGAGGTGCCACTGTACTACAACCTGTATTATAACCAACTTTACATAATAGAACCTTTACACTGCCATCACCTTCTCTTAATAATCATGTAATTAAGCTTCTGATGGCACAAAAGGACCAGTCAATAGCAGTAGAAATACCAAGAATCTGGATCCCCAATTGATAAAAAGGAGGGAATGGAATTGCTTTAAATGCAGCTTAACCACTGTGATGCGCCGAGTTTATTGTGAAATTCCCCCTGTGCGCATGAACTCGAGTGTTCCCCAAGTTTTCTTTTTTCTTTGTAAAATGATAAATTCTCTTCCCTGAACATGTCTATGTAAAAATACATACGAACTTCCACTTTGGCTGTGGGGACATGGACAAGGTGCGCTGTGACATCATCAGGGGTTGGTCGCCATTGCGTGACACGCCCAGACACGGTCGCGCGGGCCATTCAAGCACCAGGTGTTGCCACAAATATATTTTAAATTATTTGTTCTATGTATTTCCAGTGCGGTTTTATTTTTTTTTTTATCGTATATGATGTATACGTATATGATGTATACGTGTATGATGTATGATAGCAGTGTCCTTTACAATATGTATACAGTAGAATGTTCATAATGTTCCATGGAACTGTGATACATGTCAGTAATGTGTCCACAATAAATGTTTAGTGTCGCAATATTACTTGTTAAAAATTCACTAAAATTACAACATGTACAGTTTCACACACTATTTACACAGTAACACACTGTATTACACACTCAGTACTTCGGAAGTGAGTAATAATCAGTGAAGTAGTCCATGGTGCACAGCACGACTTCGCTCTCGTTGCACCAGGTACAGATAAATTTTTGCTTCCTGTTTCTTCATTCTGTGTGCTTGCAAATAACGCACTCGTGTACACCCTTGGCATTAGTACCTGTAGGTGGTATGTAGCCAAGCTTGTAAAGTGTAAGGTAGTCTTGAAAAGATTATAGGAAAAGTAAGGTAGGTAAAAGTAAGGTACGACAATTTGTAAGGTAGTCGTGAAAAGATCGCTTTGTAAGGTCCCACATAGGAAGAGATTCAGCCAGCCTCGAAGAGTGTCCGTCAGTCAAGAAGAGAGTCGGCTATTCTTAAAAATATCTTTGGAAAACACCACCATGGAAGCCGCTCACACTGTTCATCTATGCTACTTGTATCAGATGCATCATCACTGAACGCAGAAAACGATTCATCTATGTATCATCTATATAAATTGGAGATAGCATGGGCGGGCAAGGGTTGCGCTCAGCTACAACTGGATATGCTCGCTGTATCGTCCTCATAGGTGCTGTATCACTTGCATCCAACCTTTGTGTTAGGTCCTTATTGCGCCTAGCTTCACCAATATTATGACCCTTATGTTCTTCAGGCAATAAGGTTTGAATTTCACCGACAGAGCGCGATCTTTCAACACTGCTTCGGACAATTGTTTGGGAGCCAGAGGCGCATGCGCCACCCATGGTTGCACACTCAGTTTTATCCCAGCCAGCAGCCCTAGGGCATTCTGGGAATTTTTTCCAAGATGGCTGCCTCTCCCTGGAGGTCCTAAGAGTCCATTTCATACACAACCAACCTTGCATGCATTTAGAATGGGTACGAAAAAATAAAAAAAAGTTTTCTCGGTTGGCGCAGTTTCCTGCTGACCAAGAATACTTGGTTGACGCAGTTCAGTGGTTGAACCAGACAAGGGGGAAATGTTAATCTATGAGGGCGCTTGTAGGACCACCCACATGAAGCCTATAACACAATAATCTATGAGGGCACTTGTAGGACCACACGAAGCTTTCAACACAATAAATCAGCATCTTGAAAATCAAAAATAAATTGAGGGAAGGGGGGGGGGTGAATTGTCTTAACACATAAAATCATTAAAATGAGTTTTTTCACACAAGATAAAACATGAAATTCAATTCCTATCTAATGTTCCTAAATTATCCTTGAGCCAATGAAATAATTTACTAGAATTTTGAAACAATTCAACCCAACCCTTTACCGTAATTTCTCTACACTTGAGGCGATGTTATGGCCGATCGTGCCGGGAGATGTTGCCCTCCTCTACACCACTAGTCACACTGTCTCCACCTCCTTGACCTCCTCACTACCAAGGCTGCCAAGCCGGCAACCATCTTTGCTGGCTATTTGCCATAATTAATTATCAAAGCTAATTCATATGCTCGTGGCCAATTAAAGGGATTGAATCTTTCACTTAAATGATGGTTAATTACATAGGCAACTGTACAAAGTAAGTTATTAAATACAATTATTGATATTAACATGAATTTCTCGGAATTAATGAATTAATAATAATAAACAAAGGAGCATGTGGTAATCTACAGTCCGGGGGAAGAACATCCTGATCTGGGATGATTCATTGCCAAATCACATAATTATCCATTCCATGAAAACCTTATCACAGCCCTCTGACTCCACCATAACTTAATTAGAACTTTTATGTATTTCTTTGGTAGTGAATAACTTAGTTTAAACCCCAGATATAAAATACTCTCAATATGAACTAATTAGTACACTTACAAATAGCAATATTACTTTAAGGGTACTCTTGCTGAGGGATGTGAGGTGGCTGGCCGTCTGCCTCAGTAGCGACCTAACCTCAGGTCAGAGTGCTGCCTGCTCATAAAATGTCAAGCCTAAAATGTCAAGCTATGTACTAAATGAACCAGATGACAGATACATGACTCCATAAAACTCATCACTTTTCCTTTTACATATAATAAGGAGTACACAGAATCTATTCTCTACAAGGACAAATGTAAGATGGAACTTTACAAAAATACGTGACAACGCCATATAATTTCTTCCCTGGTACGGAGACGTTATATCAAAACAGGTCAATGCCCTCCTCTCGCTTACACTGCTGGCGTGTAGGCACGCACTCATTCGCCTACAATACAATCCATTGAATAAGGAAAACCTCCTCCTAACTCCAGTTAGGTATATAGAGAATATAGGGAGCCGGTCGGCCGAGCGGACAGCACGCTGGACTTGTGATCCTGTGGTCCTGGGTTCAATCCAAGGCGCCGGCGAGAAACAATGGGCAGAGTTTCTTTCACCCTATGCCCCTGTTACCTAGCAGTAAAATAGGTACCTGGGTGTTAGTCAGCTGTCACGGGCTGCTTCCTGGGGGTGGAGGCCTGGTCGAGGACCGGGCCGCGGGGACACTAAAAAGCCCCGAAATCATCTCAAGATAACCTCTCAAGATAGGTTGTTACAAGAGGGACCTGGGTATTGTCTGAAAACAGAGTTTGTTATTGTTCTGATAGCAGATTTTTGCTGGGTAATGATGGGCTTGAAGTAATTTGATGTAGTTGAACCCCATGCACAGATACCATATGTAAGATAGGGATAGATTAGCGAGTAGTATAACGAGAGGAGAGCAGATTAGGGAATATAACATCTGATTTTGGAGAGTATATCGACAGTTATACAGGTTTATATTATTTATATCCGTCAGGGATCTATAGACTCTTAATACCAGTATCGGCAGTGTTTTGTGGGAGCATTTTTCCTGTACATACTGTACTGTAAATGCATGTATTTACATTAGGGAAACATGTAAATACGTGTAATTACGTTAGGGAGACGTGTAAATACATGTATTGACGTTAGGGACACACATGTAAATACTGTACATGTATTTACGTTATGGACACACACATGTAAATTACATGTATTTACGTTATGGACACACACATGTAAATTACATGTATTTACGTTAAGGAAACATGTAAATACTGTACATGTATTTATGTTATGGAGACATGCAAATACATGTACAGTATCTATTTTACTGAGAAATGCAAATACTGTACATGTATCTACTTTACAGAGACATGTAAATACATGTGTCTACTTTACAAAGACATGCAAATGCATGTGTCTACTTTATGGAGACATGCAAATACTGTACATGTATCTACTTTACGGAGACATGTAAATACATATGTTCGGAGACATCTACTTTAGGTAGACATGCAGATACATGTAATTTACAAAATAGAACACAAAACCTTGTAGAGTACAATACACTTATTGAATAAGTTTGGGGTTGAAAACATCTTGATTGGGGGACTTCACTCAACATACCTAAAATGAAAGACTGTGGCAAGTACAGTTATATCTGAGAGAATCCAAGGAAGTACTGTAATTTAAATGAAGTCACACACAAATGACCTCTTATCATGTGACATGATAACGTGATAGTGATAGTGTGACATATCATATCCTACTTATATCCTACTGTACTTATATCCTACTGTATCATATCATACTTATCATGTGATAGTGTGACAGATTTGCCTTAAACTAGGAAATAGTAGAACCAACTAGAAGAAGAGATCACACTAGGCCTTATTTTCACAAATAGTGATAAATTGATTGGGAACATAGTGACAACAAATACCTGGTACTCAGATCACAGCCTAATTTAAGGTCAGACACGCGTGGCCAGCACCCCCAAAATCCTAGAGGAGAATTCAGCAAATTTAATTTTAATAATAATTAGATTAACTGTGAACAAATAAACCAAGACCTCGCAGAAATATGCTGGGAAGAACAGGTAGAAAATGCAAACTTAAATCAATGCCTCAAAAAAGTAGACTCAGTAACTCTAGAAATGTGCTCAAGCAACATTCCAGTAGAATGATGCAGAGTATGAGGGAATATGAATGAAGTGTGCACTCCATAGAATGGTGCAGAGTATGAAGGAATATGACTGAAGTGTGTGCATTCCATAGAAGGCATAGAATATGAGAGAATATAATTGAAGTGTGCTTTCTGGAGAAAGGCATAGAGTATGTAGGGACATGTTAAAAGTGTACATTCTGTAGAGGAGCATAGAGTATGAAGGGACATATTTGAAGTGTACATTCCATAGAGGAGTATGAATAGATATGATTAAAGCATACAAATGGAAATAAAATTAAAGTCTAACGAAGATAATATAAATAGGAGTTTGGAACAAACCGCTGAATTCTAGTAAGATAAGTTTACATTTAGAGAAGAACGGTAAACTCTGGGTTGGTAATGTGGTCGCAGATCTGCAGAAGATGATACCAAGTATATTACCTGTACCTTAATGTGATAGCATAATCTCATTGGAAAATTTCAAGCACAGATTGGATATAAATAGGAGCTACCTCATGTAGACCACTAAGCTTTCTGCAAATGGCTTTCTTCATATATTATGTAAACTTGATAATTGTTGGCAGTACTACAAATATGTCTTACTGTGTTACATGTTAAGACAGTTTGGTCTTCAGAGCAAAATTTCTCATTGTTTTGTCTATAGGCTCTGGAACAAACGGCTCTACGTCACTTCTGTCCCGTCCCATGCAACGGAAGCTAGTCACTCTCATCAACTGCCAGCTTGTGGAAGATGAAGGGCGGGCCAGAGCAGTCCGTGCTGCACGATCTCTGGGTGAACGCACTGTCACCGAGCTCATACTTCAACACCAAAATCACCAACAGCTCTCGGCTAACCTATGGGCAGCAGTAAGGGCTCGAGGATGCCAGTTTCTGGGACCAGGTAAGGTCTGCATCTTAAACTGCAACCTGTTCTCTCACTTCATGTACTTCACTTCTGACATTATTAACCTTAACATAAAAAAAACATACTTGTATGACATTGGCTGTCATCTATGGGTTAAGATATTGTTTAGATTTATCTAAATCTGTGATTTATTCACAGCTTTATCTAAGCTGTGTTTAGATATTTATATCCTGTTTTTATGTTTACCAGCCTTTTACATGCTGCTAGTGTTGTCCCGATTGTGTGTGATTCCAGTGATAGAGAGGAAAAAATATTGCCTGTGTATTATTGACATGTAATTTACAGATCATATTCAGTCTTTCTCATATACAGTTTCAATTCTACAGATTGTCGTATACAGTATTGAGAACTTTATGCTTTTTGCTGGGGGAAGCCCTCTGGTGGCTCTCTAAAGTTAACTCACTGTGATTGCTCCACCTAAAGGTTCATATCAGTTGCAGGATTTGTATTTGCCTTATCGGGGACGAGAACCATGGTCCCCTCACAGAGATGCAAAGAGTCCCTCACAGAGATGCAAAGAGTGAATGACAATTTGCCACCCTACTGGGACATCATCCAGAAACTCAGCGAAGCTTTACAGACAACTGGTTCATAGAAAAAGCCTTGAAGCTACCAGACAATTCCTTAAACAATTCAAACATAACAAGAGATTCACTCAAAACTTTAGCTTGAACTCGCTAGTACCAATAGCTGCCACCAGAGGGGTCCAGCCCCAGCCCACAACCAGCCTTCCTCATCAGTTCTGTTACTGATGTGATGGTGGTTAATTCTACTTGTAGTACCTCGGTCTGTCAGTCATGGTTAACTCCTCTGCTTCAAGCTAGATTCCGATCATCCTTGGTCTTTATTCGTTGTGCAAGGTCCATTTGCCTATGTTTTGTTATTTGATTTTAGTAAAATCCTCACGTGCATGTCTTCCTTCTGGCTTGTTATGTGGGCTTGGTTTCTTTTGTGATTGAAGCTGCGTGTGCTAAGGGTTTTTTCTGTGGGGAGCCCCTACGGCTCCCTGGAGCTTATCGGGCTAATGTATGTTATATTAGACCGGGACATTAGCTATGGAGTTCAGACCTACCAGGGACCAGCACCAGAATGTGGCCCCTTCAGAGAGGTTGCAGGGAGCAATGGCCCAGGAAAATCCCCCTGTGGTTGGGGGTTTTCCTTATCTGCCATCGACCGGGGTTAGGCACCCAGAAAGGAAGGCATAACAAAACAAACCCCACATGGGAAAAAACTAACAACAAAAATGAACAGAGAGTAGAACCCCTGACAATCCCAAGGAAACAAGCAAACAAGCAAACTTAACACAATACTGCCGTGCCGCTTGTCCACGCAGCCCTCCCCGCCCTGAGAGGGGGGAGGGGGGACCCAGACCTCACCACGCTGACTGCATAGCACTCTAGTTCGCAAGCTAATGTCAACCAGGACAGACGCTTCTCTGGCCTCAGTTTCCTAAGCGGTGTTTGCCTTCGTGGCGTTCACTGCTGTGTGTTGTGTTGTGCGGTGGCCAGGTGTTCCTCATCAGTACCGGGGCTGTATGCGCTTAGGGGCTTCCTTCCCTAAGCTCCCTGTGAGTACTGCTCCTGCGTGACAGGGTTATGTTCCCTGGGGCGTTCGGGAACCATTCCCGTAGAGGTTCTTGCTACTCGGCATTTGCCTCGTCCTTGGGGGCCAGCTGGGGCTTGGGGCCCTTGTTCGGCCTTGGGTAGGGACTGGTATTGTGCTGGTTAGGGCGTCAAGGTGTTGCGCGACATGCTACCTACGTTGCAACTGGTTCGTGTTGCCTCTGGGAATGGTGTACTTTTGCAGGGTTTTTCTTTTGTTTTTATTTTCATTGCCTGGTGGAGGTCTGCCTAGTGTGGCTATAGTTCCACTGGTAGTGTTTGGTGGCCTCTGCTAGGCCCCCGTGATTGTACACATCGCAGGGGTTTTCAGTGCTATCCTCTACCCCTTGTTAGTTTTAGGTGTTAACCCTTGTGTTGCTAAGGGCTATTTGTCCATTGTGACCCACAGGTGCTTAACCCTTAAATGGCGCGTAGCTATATACCATTTGGCACCCACAGGCGCATACAAAAAAAAAAAAAAAAAAAAAATATTTTTTCTTCCTAACCTGTTAATTTGTGTTCACTGATCACGGGAAAAATAATAAAAAAATCGTAAGTTGAATATATTGGCCGCTATAGGGCAGGGAAGTCTGGCACAAAACAGGCGCTCACTCAGCATGCGTTCCAGGCGGTCTGTTGATCGCCAGCTGTCAGGCCGGAGTTGCCACAAAGAGATAATTGCCTAATTATTTCAATGTCTCTGATTGATTTTTCGTAGTTTTTTTGCTGTAATATTATTCAATAGTGTGTAGTGTGATATATTTATATAATGAAATAGGTGAATCATCGCTGTACTCAAAAATATGGTGTGCTTATTGTTGATTCAATTATGTTCATCAAACAGTGAACAAATACTTTGTCGGTTGTTACACTATATACACAGGTTATATATAAGTATCTGCATGTTTTGTTCACCATAACGAACCACTAAGTTGCTATTATGAGTCAAAAAGTAACGAGGAGTGACCGCCGTGTACCAGCCAGCCACTCACGCCCTCCCTCAAGTCATCTGACTCACCCACATTCTTCTCCCACAATACTGTTTTTGCTTTTATTCACTATATACAGACGCTATATATAAGTATCTACATTCGTGTTCACCATAACGAACCACTAAGTTGGTATGCTGAGTGGCAGTGGCAGGCAGTGGCAGCCCGCCACTGGCTGGCACTGATGGACCTCACAGTCAGCTGATGGCTGCCGCCCTCAAGGCCACACGCACTAATATTTCTCCTCCAACAATACTGCTTGTGGTGTTATTACGCTATATACACACATTCTATATAAATATCTACCGGTTTTATTCACCAAACTTGTACAAGTAAACTGGTATGGTGCCCAAAGACGTGGTCACCAGTAAACAACACGATAATTCCTGCAGACGACGCTCCTCTCACCAAAATGGCGGCTCCCAACCTCCTACTCTTGCTGTTTATACTCTCTATACACACGTTATATATAAGTATCTACATTTGTGTTCACCATAACGAACCACTAAGCTGGTATGGTGAGTGCAGTCAATAAAAGGTGGCCACACACAGTCAGATAACAATGCCACCACCCTCCTTCCCACAGCATTACTCCTCCCTCCATGGAGCACAGCGCTAAATATCATCACAATCCTCTTATTATCAGACCCATAGTCAGTTTTATCACAGTCAGGGGTCTTCTGTAATAATATTATCGCTACATAATAGCATGAACAAGTATATTATGGCATTTTTAGGCATTGCTGTGGTCACAAGCTGAACAGCAGTGCTGTGAGCTCATGCTGCGTGCGTCAGGCTTGGTAGCTTACTCGATACTGAGGCCCCTAACACCCGGGAGTTTGGCCCACGATTTTTTTTAAAATGGCGTCTGTTTACAAGAGCCCTGATGAAGGTGTGGTGAACCCTGTGTATCCGCGGGCCGTTTAAATCTTGTGTAGTACTCCAACGCATCATATGATGCGATGCACAATTTTCTGCAAGTCGGTCAACGCATCATATGATGCGATGCGCAATTGAAGGGTTAACAAAAAAAAATATATATATATATATATTTTCTTCTAAACCTGTTAATTTGTGTTCCCTGATCACAGGAAAAATAATAAAAAAATTGTAAGTGGCATATTTTGGCAGCTATAGGGCGGGGAAGTCTGGCAAAAATGAGGCGCTGACTCAGTGTGCGTCCAAGGCGGTCTGTTTAGCCCCAGATGTCAGGCAGGAGTGGCCACAAAGATATAATTACCTAATTATTTCAATGTCTCTGATTGATTTTTCTTTTTTTTTTTTTTTGCTGTAATATTATTCAATAGTGTGTAGTGTGATATATTTATATAATAAAATGTGTGAATCATCACTGTACTCGAAATTATGGTGTGCATATTATTGATTCAATTATTGTGTTCATAAAACTATAAACAAATACTTTGTCAGTTATTACACTATATACACAGGTTATATATACGTTATATATATACGTACCTCAACCCATCCTCTGAATTGATAGCACGATTTAATACTAAGTGTAATAAGTACATTTCCTTACTGTCATACATAGTACATAATTACACTTATGGGGCTGTTACATTTACCTCCCCATTTAATTCTCCTCGTTTTCTGTTAAGACTCTGAATTTTAGGATGAAGTTTTAAAGTTCAGTTTGCTATACACAAGTTTTAAATATCAAGAATTTCTTTTTCACTTTTATTAAACAATAGAGATTTTATACAAAATTTGAAAATATCCTGAGTTACTTTACAATTTATTGAAATATTTAAGTTTTGTTTTATTTGTTTTATAAAACTGTAATATCAATATAGCTATAGGTTAAGTAGTAATTGTAATTAAGAAACAATAAAATGCTTATCTTCAAAAACTAAGACGGTTAGGTTAGGTTGTGGTTTTCTATTCAGCTTTTCAGGTAAACTCAAATACTGTATCCACAATATATTTGACAGTACGATTTAATACTAAGTGTAAATAAGTGCAGTTCTGATTGTCATACATAGAACATAATTGCACTTATGGGGCTGTTAAATTTACCTCCCCATTTTTGGAGGACGGGCTGACGTATCTGCATATTTTGTTCACCATAACGAACCACTAAGTTGATATTGCGAGTCAAAAGCAGCAAGGTGTGGCCACCACATCTGCCAGTCAGCCTCTCACTGCCACTCCCTCCCTCAGTGACTCCTCACTCCCCCACATTCTCCTCCCACCATACTGTTTTTGATTTTATTCACTACATACAGACATTATATATAAGTATATACATGTTTTGTTCACCATAACTTCATTTTAGTTGGTATAGTGCCCAAAGAGCATAATGGCCACCCCCTACCCAGCTTGACAAATCATGCAGATGTTGCCACCTCCCTCACCAAAATGGCTTCTCCCCCCACACTCCTTTGCTGTTATTACACTATATATACATCTTATATATAAGTATCAACAATTGTGTTCACCATAACAAACCACTAAGTTGGTATGCTGAGTGGCAGTGGCAGCTCGCCACTGGCTGTCACTCCCTCCCTCCCTCCCTCCCTCCCTCACATCACCTGACTCGCCAACATTCACCTCTCACCATACTGTTTTTTGTTTTTATTCACTATATACAGACGTTATATATAAGTATCTGCATATTTTGTTCACCATAGCGAACAACTAAGCTGGTATAGTGAGTCCATACAGTAAAAGGTGGTCACACACAGTCAGCAGACAACGCTACCTCCCTCCCCACCAAGATTACTCCTCCCACTACAGCGCTAATTATCACAACAATCCTGCTATTATCAGAATCCTGGTCATTTTGATCACAGTCAGGGTCTTCTGTAATACTATCATCGCTAAATAATAGCATGTACATATATATTATGACATTTTTAGGCGATGCTGTGGTCACATGCTGAACAGCAGTGCTGTGAGCTCATGCTGCGTGCGTCAGTCTTGGTGGCTCACTCAGTACTGAGGACCTCACACCCGGGAATGTGACCCACAATTTAAAAAAAAATGGCGTCTTTTTACCAGAGCCCTGATGAAGGTGAGGTGAACCTCGTGTATCTGCGTGCCGTTTAAATCTTGCGTAGTACTCCAACACGTGATATGACGTAATGTGCACTTTTGGGTAAGTTATTCAACACGTCATATGACGTGTTGCACAGTTTAAGGGTTAACTGTGTTGCGCAGTTTAAGGGTTAACTGGTTAGCGACAGCTTGCCCGGGCTTCCCGTAGCAGTCAGCCTATGGGCCCTTGAAAACCCTGTCGGGGCTCGGTGGACCACTGGATATGTCTTCCGGGTTCCATCCCGTCTTGTGCGGGTTCGTTGGTTGCTGTGCCCTTATCTCTGGGTGACAGTCGCCACTTTTACCTTCGTCATGCTGCCTGTTGAGTCACTGACACCTTCTTGAGGTTATCTTGAGATGATTTCGAGGCTTGGC
>WNGS01001956.1:59490-107364 GCA_020271785.1 Procambarus virginalis
GATTGAAATTCTTTGTACTGTGTGACTGTGAAACAAGATACGTGTTACACATGATTTTGTATTCAGCTAGCGATGTAGACATTCCCGGTAATGACAAACATGGTTTCTCTGGTAGTGTGGTGAAGTCACTGATGGCACCATGGATGAACAAGGGGCACATCTTATACACAGATAATTACTATACAAGTCCATTGCTAGCTACGTTCTTGATTGAAAATAGAACTGGGTTGGTTGGCACAGTATAGCCACAAAGAAGGGAAATGCCCGTGTTTGACAGTGGACTTGCAGTTGGTGAGTGGCAGGTACGGAAATGTGATGAAATACTCTCAGTACGGTGGAAAGACAATAGAGAAGTGAACCTGCTGACAACTGTTCATGAGAGTACAATGTTGAACAGTGGCAAGGTGCACCGTGTAACGAGAGAACCAGTATATAAGCCAGATTGTGTTCTTGACTACAATATCAACAAGCGTTTGATTGATAAGGCTGACATGATGATTTTCACTATTGAGTGTGTGCGGAAAACATTGAAATGGACGAAAAAAGTGTTTTTCCATCTTGTTGACATGAGCAATATTGAACTGCCATAATTTGTATCTGGTGAAAACTGGACGTAAACCTGTTTTCCGTTCATTTGCTTTTACACTTGCAACACAAGTTATTAGCAAGTTTGGTCAAGAAGTCCCAGGCATACGAAGACCAATCATGAACCCATGATTGCAGCATGCTGCAACACCAGGCTCGCTCACATAGAGGCCTTTCAGCAACACATACTAAAGAATTTGCCAGCAGGTGGAAAGCGTGCAATAGGCCAATGTGCATGCCTAGTATGTAAAACAACAAAATGGAGAGAACAGAAATGTAAAATGGTGCAAACATGGTGTGAAGGGTGTGGAGTTGCATTGTGTGCTGTCGACTGCTTCAACGACTGCCACTCACTCCAAGATTTCTAAATGTGCAATAATAGTGCAAAAACCTGTACATAGTGCGTGCTAGTGTGTACATATAAAATAATGAACATTGTGATTACTGTACATAATATAATGCTGTAATGGAAAACGTTTGTGTGCGCATGTGTATACTTGATGTGTGCAACATATATTGACAATAACTGTCAAGTGATATTATGTGCAACATAATTAGTGACTAATATTGCAAAGAATAAACGCCTAGACACTGTAAATAATGATGCGAAAATAAATTCGTGGCAACTGTGGCTGCTTGAAGAGCGCGCTCAACGCCTCCGGGACGCACAGGCATGGGCGAACATGCAAACTGTGACGTCATCATCCATCTTCTCGGCTCAATTACATCGCCAGTAAGTACAATTGAATTTCTTTTTTATTTTTTCCGTGATCAGGGAACACGACTTAACAGGCTAGGAAGAAAAAATAATTTTTTTTTTTTTTGTTTGCACGTGTGGGTGTCAATCAGTATATAGCCATGCGCCATTTAAGGGTTAATAAAGACAAGGAACCTAATCAGCAACGCAATTGCGCTACAACTAGCCCAATCCGGCATCCCGGACAAGGAGTATGTAAAAAAAACTAACAGTTCTGAGACCGAGCACGGAGAAAAGATACAGGAACAAAAGATCGAGACAGGGCCGAAAACCAAGAATATGCCCGGAAGAGGACCAACAAGCCCTAGAAAGGACCGGAGGGAGCTACATAGAAAGATGACATATGTTCCAATAATACGAAGTAGCGAAAAACCTTCCCGAGCCTTCGAGAACCACAGAAGAAAGAAGCATAAATCACGAAGGCACACAAAAGCACAGTCGCACCAGAGATAAGAAGTGTGCAGAACCCCACGAGAGGAGAACATGATGGGAAAGTCCCGTCACAAGAATGAGGGGGTGAAGAAATGGAAAAGAGCACCCACCAACAGGACAGAACCAACGGACTCGAGGGACAAGGAAACGAGCCCGGGGAGGGGCCAACACCCAACAACTGGTACGGAGAGAGGCGGAAGGAAGAACCCCACTCCGCGTAACCGCAAGCCTCGCACAGAGGGTAGAACAACCACGACGAGGTCCAACAGGCCCGAAGCCCTCCAAGGCAGTCCTCCCCAGCCCCGGGAACCCACACGGCAGGCCCCGGGGCCAAGCTGTCTCCCCAAAGCCCCGGCCCTCACAAGAGAAAACCGGGGCAGCCGCGAAAAGTACTAAGAAAGGGAGCCCACTGGCAGACTCATACAACATGGCTGGAGGAACAGGCTCGAATGCCCCCGTCGCTACCCGGAAGAGGAATTTCCCAAGACTGCCCGAGTCTCAAAACCATCGAGACCACTGGGGGGACCAGACGAGACCACAACAGGGAAAAGACAAGGGGGCGTGGAAGGAAGCCGAAGCAGCCAACACCCCCCAAGCCCCGACACCAACGAAAACGAGGCAGCCTCGGGGCTTCCAGGGAGCAACCACCACAGAGTGTTGCCACCACCGAAACTCAACTTGCAACGCCCGTGCTGCCTGTACCCGCATAGTCAGCATGAGACCGGGTAACCGCGCCACAAATAAGCCACAAAACTCATAGAACTCTGGGCCGAAGGTGCCACCGATCCCACAGTCAGCAGACGGAGGCAAGAACCATGAGAGTCGTCTTGAGACTGCCCGAAACGCTTTGCGTAATAGTGGCTTTAGGCATTGTATGTACTAACTCTATCTATAAATCTATCGTTTTGTATCTCACTGTATATGTATGTACTTTACCTGAATAAATATTTGATATTTGATTGATTTGATTTTGAGACAAGGGGACAGAGCAACCCACAAACTCCGGGGTCACATCCATCGGACCCGCACGTCTCCTAGGGGATTCCCAGGGTCCTGAGCGTTTACTATAATAGGACTTGCGCTCAGGTAATCCCAGACAAGGTACTGCTAACCGGCACCCAAGTCTATCAAACAACCTTCTAAAAACTGAACCCCCAGGACTTGTACACTCATTGGGACCTAGCAGAGGGATCCACTGGAAGAAGGAAGAGTACTCAGTACAAAGGGGGAAAGAACCAAGGCAGATCCCCCCCCCCCACTACGTAGACAAGCAAAAAGAAAAAAGAAAACCCCGCAAGAGGACAACGTACCCAGGCGGAACAGAGCCGGCCACCATGGTTGGTGAAAACAAGCTGCACAGTACCCTGCGCTTCTCCAGTGCAAACTGCCCCTTACCCTAAGGCGAACAAGGGAGACAGAACACCCTAGCACACAAAGGGCGACCAAAAACCAAGCAGTAAACGGCCTAGCAGGGGCAGAACCCAAGGGACTTGTGGAAGGTGGCCCGAAGCCCCAAGGGCAGTACTTACAGGGCTCCTAGGGAAGGAAACCCTAGGCGCATGCAGCCCGAGTGCTGGAGAATCACTCCCGGTTCACGCAGCACCTAGAAGACAGGCACCACATGCTAGGTACTGTACTGTGCTGAAACAACTACTGGAGCCAGAGCACATGACCTCAGCCTTTAGCATCAGCTGAAGAACTGGGGTGTGGATCGCTGGCGTGGGAGGTCTGGGGCTTCCCCTTCCCCCTCCCAGGGAGGGGGGAGCTGTGCAGATGGCGCCGCAGCGACGGGTGACGTCATACTAGTTTGCTAGTTTTTGTTTGGGGGAGTTCTATTCACTCGCTCGGCTTTTGGTTGCAATTTTCACCAGAATAGGGGTTTGTGTTTGGACGCTTACCTTTCTGGGTGCCTGACCCGGTCGATGGCAGACTTAGAATGCTTCCAACCACACGGGGGTTTCTATTGGCCATTGCTCCCCTTGCCTCTCTAGAGGGGGGCCAGGTTCTCGCTCATGGTCCCCGGCATGCTCAAAGAACTCCATACACATGACTGATGCCAAAGTCTGACATTAGCATATCAGCCTAGTAAGCTCCGGGGAGCCTCCAGGTCCCACCCAGAAAATGGCAATTCATTGCATTCAGCTCTTTTTTTTTTTTAATTCGTCTAAAATTATTTACAGAAAATATTTTCATGAAAGTTTTGCAACCCTGAAGCCAATAAGTTGGAGATTTGTTTAACATTTAAATGTATTTTCTGTGGGGAGCCCCTACGGCTCCCTGGAGCTTATTGGGCTAATGTATATTAGACCGGGACATTAGCTAAGGAGTTCAGACCTACCAGGTACAAGTGCCAGAACCTGGCCCCTACAGAGAGGTTTCAGGGAGCAATGGCCCTGGAAAACCCCTTTGTGGTTGGGGTTTTCCTTATCTGCCATCGACCGGGGTTAGGCACCCAGAAAGGTAGGCATAACAAAACAAACCCCACATGGTAAAAAACTAAAACAAAAAACCAAACAGAGAGGTAGAAACTCCCTACAATCACAAGGAAACAAGCAAACATCACACTTTACTGCCGCGCCGATCGTCCGCGCAGCCCTCCCAGCCCCGAGAGGGGGAGGGGGGAGCCCCGGACCTACCGTGCCGGTTGCCAAGCTTCAGTTTGTAAGCTAATGTCAACCGGGATGGACGCTTCTCTGGCCTCAGTTTCCTAGGCGGTGTTTTCCTTGTGTGGCGTTCACTGCCGTGTGTTGTGTTGTGCGGTGGCCAGGAGTACCTCATCAGTGCCGGGGCTGCATGTGCTTAGTGGCTGACTTCCCTAAGCGCCCTGTGAGTACTGCCCTTGTGTAACAGGGTTATCTTCCCTGGGGCGTTCGGGAACCATTCCCGTAGAGGTTCTTGCTGCTCGGCATTTGCCTCGCCCTTGGGGCCAGCTGGGGCTTGGGGCCCTTGTTTGGCCCTGGGTAGAGATTGGTATTGTGCTGGTTAGGGCTTCAAGGTGTTGCACAGCCTGCCACCTAAGTGGCGACCAGTTCCTGTTGCCTCTGGAGATGGTGTACTTATGCAGGGTTTTTCTTTTGTTTTTATTTTCATGCCTGGTGGGGGTCTGCATAGTGTGGCTATAGTTCCACTGGTAGTGTTTGGCGGGCCTCTGCTAGGCCCCCGTGATTGTACACGTCGCAGGGGTTTTCAGTGCTATCCTCTACCCTCTTGTTATGTTTGGGTTTCTTAACCGGTTAGCAACACCTTGCCCGGGCTTCCCGTAGCAGTCAGCCTATGGGCCCTGGAAACCCCTGTCTGGGCTCGGGGGACCATTGAATGTGTCTTCCGGGTTCCAACCCGTCTTGTACGGGATTGTTGGTTGCTGTGCCCTTGTCTCCGGGTGACAGTTGCTACTTTTACCTCCGTCATGCTGCCTGTTGGGTCACTGACACCTTGACCCGGAGTCTTACGAGAGGTTCTCTGCTTGTTCTCCAGTACTCTCCTGATGTTATTACTGTTCAGAGTACAGGCGACATCCGTGTTGCAAGCTAGGTTAGGTTGCTGCAACATGCTAGGTTGGTTTCCCACTCGGATGCCCCAAGGCCGTCCCGTTTTGGTTAGGTGCTGTTCGCCCCTTTCCCTCCCTGTACCCGGCTCCGGACCGTCTGCGGGTTTCGGGGTCGGGGCGGGGTTTAGTTGGGGCCAAGACTCGGGCGGTTTTCGGGGGCTGCCCTGTTCGGGTTGGGGGACGGAGGTTTTCGAGCCTGTTCCCCCCTGCCAAGGCTTCTGGGTCTTACCAGTGGCCCTTTCTTGCTGCCTTTCATACGGACTTTAGCTTTTCTTTAAGGGCGGAGGGCTTGGAGGACAGCTCTGCCCTGGGTCCTCTGTTGCTGGTTCCCGGGGCTGTGGGAGATGCCTGCTAGCAGTTCTGGGGCGGTTTGCCCATGCCTGGGTTTTCTACTTTTGGGCGGAGTTTTTCGCCCATCCAGTCTGCTTGCTTCCCACTTTTGCTGGCATGTTTTCGTATCTTTAGCGTCGGTCACAGCCCTCTGTCTGGCGGCCATTTTCGTCTGCCGGTTTCCCGGCGTGGCCACCAGGGTGGCGTTGTGGTTTGTTTACATGCGTCTGGGTGTGCGAGTGAGCTTCTTGGGTGAGTTTTCACCTTTTTTCAGGGGTTTTATTCTCCTGTTGTCGTTTCTTTGCTTTTCTTGTGTTTTCTGCCCGTTTCCTGTTCCTCTGGGAACGTTTGGGTGTTGATTTTACACTGGGTTTCCCATTTTGTCTGTTTTGGGTCTGGGCCCTTGGGTCTGGGTTCCTTTGGGTTCTTTGGTTTTGTTCCGGAGGTTTCATCCTCTTGGGCCCCCTTTGTGGGTTCAGGGGGCTTTGTTTCCTTGTGTGACCCGGTTCTGCCTTCTGGGGTTCTGGGGTCTTCCTGGCTTGCAGACTGATCTTTTTGGGTCTTGGCACATGTTGTGGTTGTGCTGGGACTTTGAGGTTTTGTTGTCGAGGTGGGCCTTTTGATGCAGTTTTGTGCCTTCTTTGCCTGGCCAGCGTGGTGCTCTCTGCCCACTGGTCGGCGACTTGTACTTTTTTTTAAATTGTATATGTGTGTACGCATGTACATGTGTATGCTGTGTGTGTGTGCACATGTGTATACACACGTGTGTGTAACATACCTTGTGTGTATGTGTATATGTATATGTATGTGTATATACATAATTTGTATATGTGTGTGTGTACTTTTTCTTTCGGAAGGGGTTCTGTTCCCTTCTCTGTTGACAGGGTGCTGGGGAAGCAGCTTCCTCTGTTGACTCTCGCATAGTCCCGCTGTTGGTGGGCACTTTTGGTTGTCTTCCGGCCTCTGGTGGCGTCGGTGGACGGCTTATCCCCCTTTGGGAGGGTTCAGAGCTGGCGGGGTGGGCTTCTTCCCTTGCACTTCGTCATGTCATCTTAGTGGGTGAGTTGGACGTGGTCGATCCGCCCCATCCTTCTGGCATTCCCATCTGCTTTTTGCAGTCATGGGCCTTTCGCATCTGCGGTTCTTCTGGACTTCTTCAGTCTGCGCCCTGGTTTCTATGCCCTCCTCGGAGGACTGTTGTCTCTTGTCCGGCTTCTGTTGCGGTCGGGTGCCTGGATGGTGGCCTTGGACCTCCAGGTCACTTCTTGGCACGTTCTTCTCCAGTTTTCTGGGACTGGCACAGTTGGTGATGGGGCTTCAGGCTTGCTGCTTTTGTTGCCTTCCCTATTTTGTAATTGGCACTTGGTGTTGTACAATACAATGGTGTATTTTTTGCATCTTTACCGGATCTTAGTGCCCTGTCTGAGTCTGCTTGAGATTCGGTGTCTGGCCTACCTCGACGACTGGCTGGTGTGGGCTCCCAGTCAGTCCGCTTGTCTGCTTGCCAGGGGTGTGATTCTTTCCAGATCGCTGGGTTTGGTTTCCTGGTGATCTGGAGGCCATTCCATCTGTTTCCGTCCCAGGTTCGGACCTGGGCCTTGTTTAGGGCTATTGGGCCACTCATTGTCTTTCCCTCCAGAAGTGTTACTGCGGCTGTGGTCCCGCCTTCGGCTGTACATGAGGGGGGTCCCAGGTTGCTCAGCGGTTGCTTGAGCAGTTGTGCGGGAGTCTGAACTTCGACGTGCTGGTCTGCCCGCGGGGCGGGTTTGGCTTCGGCGTCTGTTTGGTTCCTTCGGAGACTCCCCTTCCGCCTCTTGCATTCATTGGGTTCGTTCCTCCAGGGATCTTGTGTTAGTGCTGTGTCACCAGCTTCCTCTTTGGGGTTTTCGGGGTTCCGTGCCTTGGCACCTCCCCNGATATGTAGGCCTATGGGTCGCTCCAAGTAACAGCCGTTAGACCAAGTTATCACAAGTTGAGCCTGGTCTCAGGTCGGGCCTGGGGAGTAGAAGATCTCTCAGAAACCCTGTCCAGGTATACTCCAGGTAGTTATATTTTATACTTTATTTGATTTCAGACATAGTGCAGGACTAATATCATCAAATTATTGGATAATATAAATAGACTTGAGATCGCTGAATTGTTTCAAGTGTAGGCTAGACATATGTATGAATGAATTTAGGTGGATATAAATAGGAGCTGACTTCCATGGGCCAATAGCGCTGCAGTTTCCATTATTCTAACTTTTAATTGTTTTCACATTTTATTATGTTACTGTAGTACAGTATATTGTAGGACTTCCTAGCATTTTACAGTTTGGTCCAACGCCTGGTCTCAGGCTGGGCTCGGGGAGTAGAACTCCCCAAACTCTCTCCAGGTATGCACGTGACTGAAGATATGTTGACAAAACCACACACCAGAAGATGAAGAGACGACAACGTTTCGGTCTGTCCTGGACCACAATTGACTTGATGATGGTCCAGGGCAGACCGAAGCATCATCGTCTCTTCATCTTCTATTGTGGTTTAGTCAACATACCAATCATATGTAATCACACCAATCCATTGTACCTTCTTGTGAATACAAATGATTATTATTATAAATTATTATTATATGCATAATTATTCGATGTTTGCAGGATATTGTAGCATGAGCCTGGGAGTATGCCGATCCAGGCCCCTCAGTGGACCGAGTTCCTGTCATGTCCCATTTGCTGCCATGAGTTTGACAGTGGTCAGCGTGGGCCAATCAGTTTGGGATGTGGACACACCGTCTGCCGTGCTTGCTTGGCCAAGCTGCAGCGCAACCAATGCCCTTATGACCAGGTGAGTTCTGACTGCTCTTGAACCAGTGCCACCTTGACTAGGTGAAACGAGGTGAGTTCTGACCACCAGTGCCACCTTGACGAGGTGAGTTCTGACCGCTCTCAGATCCTTGAGAATTTGTATCATAAAATTGTCGAGAGTTGATAAAGAGTCGATGATGGAGCTAAGTGTTGATGTCCATGACTTGGCTTGGCTGTTTCAGCCATATTATTGTCAGTCAGTATATAATTAAATATAAAACCTGTTATAAACCCTTTAAAACATGCTGGTACTTTGTTCATTGCCCTGGATTGATTTATATGCTACATAGTATGTTCTGTAGCTGAATCAATAGTGAATGGCAAAGGGAATTTTGCTCTGGGAAGGTAATCATTGACTCACCATATATTATAGTGAAAACTATAGGAATTTTGATTACTATGACTGTAGTAAAGTTAAATATTGATGCAATACAAGTACAAATTTTGAGGTATTATTGCATGTGAATGTACAGAATAAGAGTAAAAACTGTGTTGAATTATACTGGTGGATGGTGAGATTACCTCCTGAGGCAGTACAAGGGGGGGGCACTGGAGGGGGTCAGTGGGATTACCTTCGGGGCCACTCTGAGGCAGTACAAGGGGGGGGGCACTAGAGGGGGTCAGTGGGATTACCTTCGGGGCCACTCTGAGGCAGTACAAGGGGGGGGTCAGTGGAATTACCTTCAGGGCCACTCTGAGGCAGTACAAGGGGGGGGGGGCACTGGAGGGGGTCAGTGGGATTACCTTCGGGCCCACTCTGAGGCAGTACAAGGGGGGGGGCACTGGAGGGGGTCAGTGGGATTACCTTCGGGGCCACTCTGAGGCAGTGCAAGGGGGGGGGCACAGGAGGGGTCAGTGGGATTACCTTCGGGGCCACTCTGAGGCAAGTGGGCAAAGGGTGGCGGGGCTCAGGGGCGGAATGCTCCTTTGAGCACACTGAGCACTTAACTTACTATATCATCTACCATCACTAACAAATTATAATTACTGCTAAATAATGGCTAGTGGCTGTAGTCCAAAACTTTCTCCTAAAGGCATACCATACAGTCTGATGGGTAGGATACATCTATATATTGTATATACCTGCACAAAATCCAATTTTTTCCTTTGTATTGTTTTTTCCACAAAGGAAATGAGAGAAATCACTGTAGACTATAATGGTGGTTCATGTGGCTTATGTGTAGTCTCTGCCTCAGTGTAAGTCAAACCTTTTCACTATCACACAAAACAACAACAACAACAAACATTAATCTTTTGTAACAAATGTTATATGAATGAAATGAAAACTTCTGATTACAGTAGAGTAGTGTAATCATACTACACCATAAAGTAGCTGTCACAACTGCTAGAAAAATGACAGATTGGCTAACAAGCAACAGATGTCACACCAATGAGGATACTTTTTAAGACATTAGTGCTCTCTAGGGTGGAATATTGCACTCGAACAGCCCTATTCAAAGCTGGAGAAATTGCTGACCTGGAGAGTGCAAAGATCTGTTACCCTCTGAATCCATTCAATAAAACTTCTAAATTATTGGGAGTGTTTAAAATGTGTAAATATGGATTCTCTGGAGCACAGGTAAAAGAGAGATATAATCATTTAGTTGGAAAATATTAGTGAAAATTGCTTCCAAATTTTCAAAAAAATGATAACTCCTTACAAGAACAGGAGACATGTCAGGAACACTAAATAACCCGTTGAAAAGCAGAGGTGCAATACATATACTGAGAGTGAAGTCTTCTCAACAACAAGGGCTCAAGACTTTTCAACACTGTAACTTTAACCCTTAAACGGTGCAACACATAACATATACAATTGGCCATAACATCAGTTTTTAAAACTTGCACAAACACTTTCCAATTTTTTGTTCATGATCAACTCGGCAAATGCTCCATCTTTGTCACTTGATCACCAACATAACTTGTAAAACGAGAAAATAAAAAATATTTTTAAAATTGAATATTGAAAACTTCAGATTTTCAAATCAGATTAAAAATTTAATCACCAATTGTTTATTTGGTGTTATTATGCTCTCAGAATAGCATAGGATCTTCATTTTCATCAAATTAAAATATAGGTTTTCAGTATACTTTACTGTAAAAAACCAGCGTTGAATGTAATGAAACGCCATTTTCTGGATGAGACCTGGAGGCTCTCCGGAGCTTACTAGGGTGATATGCTAATGTCAGACTTTGGCATCAGTCATGTGTATGGAGTTCTTTGGACATACCGGGGACCACGAGCCAGAACCTGGCCCCCCCCCCTCTAGAGAGGCAAGGGGAGCAATGGCCTATAGAAACCCCCGTGTGGTTGGAAGCATTCTATGTCTGCCATCGACTGGGTCAGGTACCCAGAAAGGTAAGCGTCCCACAACAAACCCCTATTTTGGTGAAAATTGCAACCAAAAGCTGAACGAGTGAATAGAACTCCCCAAACAAAAACTAGCAAACTAATATGACATTACCTGTCGCCACACCGCTGTCTGTGCAGCTTCCCCCCCCCCCTGGGAGAGGGAAAGGGGGGAGCCCCAGACCTCCCGCATCAGTGATCCACCCCAGTTCTGAGGCTAGATGTCAAAACACACGAAAAACTGCCGACCGGAGGGAGGGAGGGATGCCAGGAAGCCTCTGGATCTCACCCAGAAAATGGTGTTTCATTACATTCAACGCTGGTTTTCTGGGGGGAGCCCCTATGGCGCCTCGGAGCTAACTCCCCACAGAGGAAGAATATGGACTAACCCGGGAGGCGGTCGCCCACTCCTCAACCCAAAGTCGAGACAACCGGCTGCATCTGCCGACCCAAAGCAACACAGGCCTGACCGGGCCCAAGGACGTGAACGAGGCAACGAGCAGCCAGGACCCTGTTCAACCGCCCAAATCCCCGCGCCCGAATGTCAGCCCAAGACACATTCCCAAGGACAGCGGCTAGAGCCGCGAACTTGCGAACGGCATGGGCATGGGGATAGACTGCAGGCTGGCCAGCCGCATAACCCTGCGGACGACCTGGGAGATCCACACCCGCAAACAGATATGAAGTGAAATCGGATCAACCTAAAGTGCGTCCATGGACACAGAAGCCGTGGTGCGCAAATAATGGCGGAGAGCCGCATCCAGGCACAAGACATGATGCACCCTGGCCGAACCAACTAAGCATCAGCAACCCAGGGGCTCCTCTGGACAGCAACAGTTTCATTCTTCTCCAGAAAAGAAGGAGAAGGCTGCAGACGAACAAAACAATCACCCCGACTGAAGGAGCAGAAACCCCAGCGCCGGAGGAGAGTACGAAGCTCACCAACCCGACCCCCAGAGGCTAATGCCAACAGGAAAAGAGCCTACGAGAAATAAACCGGAACCGAAGGGGCCACAAGAAAAAGAGGAGAAGAAAAGAGAGCACTGTTCAATGATTAAGACAGCTCAGGCGGTGCATGAGCAGGCCGGAGGTGAACCAACGCACAAGACAGCTCGCGGAACGACACAGAAGTAACATCAATCCTGAACGCAAGCGGAAGCGGCTCCACCATCGCCGCATGATACGAGGTGACAGTATGTGGCAAAATGACGGCCCGAACCCTCGCAAGAGAAGGACAAGACCATGCCAACAAAACACAGCCACCTAAGAAGGGACAGAAGGAAAGGAAGGACCGCCAAAATACCCCACACTGCCACCAAGAAGAAGCACGTAGGTGGGACACCATCAATGAAGCCACCTGACCACCAACAGAAGGCGAAACACCAGGCAAAGCCGAACCAGCCCCGCCACGGACCAAACGAGCCGTAAAAGAGGCCGGAAACCTGAACCAGCAAAGAAGGAGATGGAACGTCTGCCGTACAGAAAAACATCCCAATGCCAGCGAGCACGCCAGGAGGCCTGAGACCACGGCCCCAACTGAGATGGGGCCGTGGGATAAGGGACATTGCGAGATGCGGAAAAAGCCAACAGGCAGGGAAAGCCAGGAACCAGAAATCCAAACCTGGCAAAAGGAGAGCCAAAAGGCAGGCAGCAAACAGGAACGAAATAACGTCAACAACACACAGTCGTTGGTCAGGTCCCAACACAAGACCAAACCGAAAAAAGTGCAAGGGGCGCCACCAGACCAGCACCCGAACCGAGGGGTATGAGGTAAGATAATACAACGGGAAGGAAACCACACGACAGCGGGAGACAGAAGAACCAGAGGGGACAACAACACCACAAGCAAGACCCTCAGAGGAAATGACAGGGTAGACAAAGGCAGGCCAAGAAACATAAGTGGCACACGTGCCAGGGGACACAGGCGGAATGGATGCCCAATGAGCAAAAGAAATGACAGAAGGATCCCAGCGTCAGAGTAGGAGACAAATGGAATGGATGAGGAAGGGATGTGGTGGAGGCAGACCCCACACAAAGTGTCAAATGTAGACACAACAGACCGCTCAGTAGGCTCAGGTAGCTGGACCCAAGTCGAACGACAGGAGACACCAAAAACCCAGAGAGCAACCCCCTGCAAACACAACGAGGTAAGCACAATATGCACAGAGGCCCTGTAAATGGCAGGTGAGTGACAGAGGGGCAGGACTAAAGAGCCAAAGCTCAATCCCAGCAAGCACAACTAGGTGAAGACAACTAGGGGAGTAGAGAGAACCCAACCTACCTGGAAGGGCTAAGCCAAGCACTGCAAGGCGGGCAAGGCATGAGTGACCCAGGGAAGATCATTGTAACAAATAGCACAGACAAACAAGGTAAGATTCTAAGGGTTGACAGGTGTTAATCTCTTGTTTGAGGAGCTGTTCACTTGAGACCGTTAAGCAAGTCCCAGCTACGTCTGGGTACAAGTGACAGGATGAACAATCCAGCGGGTTTTCTTACTATTGGGGAGTGTTGTACATGCTGCTATGGCGATATATCCACTCACAGGATGAGTGGCGCTGCCCGATAAACTCGCTCCTCAGGGCAAAATTTACAAAAAAAAAAAAATGTAAGGAAGGCCCCCAGGAGGAAACACACAAGGGCCAAACAAAACGCCACAACCAACCCCAACACGCATCCTCAGTAAAATGTACCTCATAACAGTTACCACCACCATTGTACCTTGTAACCTGGTGGAGGTGGAGTCTCGGGACTGACTCAAGCATGGGTTGGACATGCATACGAGTGGGACTGGCTGGGTACAATGAGAAGCTGCCCTGCATGGGCCAAGAGGCCCCCTGCAGGCACTTGTGTTCTGCTGTTCTTACATTCATACCCCAAAGACCAAGAACCAGCGCCTGGCCGAAAGAAACGGCAGACCCCATAAACTCACCTGCAGAACGTAGGCACGATTGTGTCACGACACAAGGTAGCCAAGAAGATTCTGGGAGCACTGCCAGGAGAAAGAAGGCCACAGCCTCACATGCAGAAGCATGTGAGAGTGGGAGAGGCGAAGGAGGCGCCCGCACCCATAACACGGGGAAAACTCCGGCGCCCTCCCCATAGCTGCAAGCCAGAACACCCCAGTAACCACGGGACATGGACTGGAGAATGGAGAAGAGCTAGAGGAGAAGCACCCGAGAGAAAAGGATGGAAAACACCAGCACCTGTGCAAACCACCCAGGCCGAAACAAACTCCCACGGCGCACACGCACAACCCGCTCGGCAGGAAGGCGCCAACTAGGACTACTTTACAAGAAAAGTAGCCCAAACAGGTCGTGACCCAAGGGATTCATGCAGGAGCAGAAACAGCCCAGCACATGGGAACAGGAGCCAAAAAATGGGAATCGGCGACATACATAACCAGTGTAC
Source organism: Procambarus virginalis (assembly GCA_020271785.1). Classification (NCBI taxonomy): domain Eukaryota; kingdom Metazoa; phylum Arthropoda; class Malacostraca; order Decapoda; family Cambaridae; genus Procambarus; species Procambarus virginalis. Next base: position 73,742 of record WNGS01001956.1, read on the forward strand.
TTAACCCTTCAATTGCACATCGCATCATATGATGCTTTACCCGACTTGCAGTAAATTGCGCATCGCATCATATGATGCGTGGGCATACTGCGCACGATTTGAAAGGCCCGCGGGGTATAGGGGGTCCCTATACGCTACCAGGGGCTATAGTAAACAGCCGCCATTTTGAAAAAATCCAGCTCACGCTACCATTGTTTGGGAGGCCTCAGTTACCCAGCAGCCACCATGTCGAGCACACGGCCGAACGCTTCCGGGCACGCCCCACGCAATCACTCACCCAAGAGCAAATAACCAGTGAATTATTTTCCGATGGTGAGGAAGGTGACTTTGATGACTCTGATATTGATAAAGACTACACACAATTGACCGATGTTGATAGCACGGACAGTGAATATGAGATACCGCCGCCTCCCATGGCGAGGCCTATACACTCACCCATGCCACCTCGCCCAGTGTCTACCCTAATTCTCCTCGGCCACACAGTCCTGTGATTATTTAGAGTCTGAGGATATTTTCGGTGACGCGTCAGAGGAAGGTGACTCTTTTTTCTGGTTTTAGTGGAGTGGAATCAACATAGTGTTACCGAGCCTGGTGGTGCCAGTACCAGTGGTGTGTTACTGGGCGAGATTTTGTCGCGTCAGCAGCGTCTCGCCAGCCAAGCGCACCGCATGGAACAACATGTGGCACCAAGAGCCTCATGTTCACATGCTTCTACCTCACGTGCACGTAGCGGCTGTACTGTGGCGTAGACGGGCTTCAGCTCCTGGTCCACGGGGTGCATCGCTTCCTCACCGTAGTGCCCCTGCTGCATCCCCTGTTGCGTCCCCTGCGTCTCGCAGGACACCAGGTGTAGTAGTGTGGAGTGATGGTGCTGGTTTTATTCCCCGAATTCCTGCCTTTGACAATAAAGACGTTGGGATTACAGAGCTTTTCCTGATAATGGTGATGATATGAGTGAATGTGATTATTTTACCGCANTTGAGATATGGATAGATGAGGGAGTAATAGAGAGTCACCAGGGCAGGGCGGGGTACATAATATCTGATCTTAGAAAGAATGCCAACAGTTTTGAAACTTTTTTTGATATATTTAGAATGTGACCCTGGAAATTAAGCTTGTGATCAATGAGAACGCCAAGGAATTTGCCATCTAATTTGTTACAATTTGGGTATTGTTAATCTTGAGATTTATTTGATTAGAGGATTTATTGCCAAACAGAATATAGAAAGTTTTGTCAATGTTAAGGGTGAGTTTGTTGGCAGTTAGCCAAAGATGGACTTTATTAAGCTCGGTATTTACTGTGGCATTTAGAGCAAGGGGGTCAGGACTGGAGTAAATGAAGGTTGTGTCGTCAGCAAATACTGTAGCATCGTCAGATCCATTCTGTAGCATGAATGTACAAAAGGGGTAGAGGGAAGGGAAATGACTATGAACCGCATGGAGTACAGCATCCCTCCGCACCAAATTGAAGGCATTTTTGAAATCTAGCTTGATAAGGGCCTTTTCGTCTGTGATGTTGGCGATGAAGGCTCGAGCTGCATGGGCTGCCGCCTCACACCCTTGTGGAATGCCAAACCCAAGCTGTTTTGGCTTCAGCATGTTGGCCGCTGCATCACTAACTGTTCTTGCGGCTGCCTTTGCGACGAGACGCCGGAGAGAATTGCCCACAGCTATTGGCCTGATCCCTCCATCCTTTTTCTTTAGAGCACAGAGAGATGCTAAAAAAAAATAGGTCTAATGGACGCTGGTATGTTGCCAGCTAGACATGTGTTGGTGAATCTGGTTAGTTCCACCAAGAGGTTCTTTGCAATGTCACCCAGTGCAGGGATGAGCATTTGCTTGAGGTGGTTGGGTTTTAGTCCTGTGAACCCACCTGCTGATCCTGTTGGGAAGGACATGGCTGCTTTATGGACCACAGATTCAGCCACCCAGAGAGGTTCTGCTCCGGTAGCCCCCACTTGTACAATGTCGTCCTCACGCGGAGCCCTGGCAGGGTGTTTCTCCCTTAGGGCTTGAGCTGTCGCGGCATCCCTGTCGGCAATTGAGTCCTCACTGGTGATGACTCTTATTGCGCCAATAGTGTTTCCTTCTTCTATTTTCTTGGTGACTGATGTTCTGATTTTTGATGTCTCGGATATGGCACTGTTGCTCTTCCTGCCGTGGGTGTTTCTCGCGCGAGTGGGAAGGCGCACCTGGTTGTCCTCCCTGGGAAAATCATTTATAGCTTTGATGACTGAGGCAGCTAAGGTTTTGTCCCTCCTTGCAGGGGTGGCTAGACATATGTTGCCAAACAGTAGGAGGTTGTGCCATGCTTGGGTCGTTCCAGGAGAGTTGAAATTGAAATTGAAATTGAAATAAGTTTATTGATGTAAAATACACACAAAGGGATGAGGTAGCTCAAGCTATTCTCACCCCGTTCAGTACATCGTGTTAATACATACATATACACACATCACAAACAATAATCATATTACCAAACATTCTGAGAGATAAACATATACATTTCCTCCTTCACGAGAAGTATGATATCAGACGTACACAAATACTTTTATGACCTAGGTATACTGTATAGACAATTTGCAAGAGACATGCAGATAATTCAACAAAATATTACAGTCTTGGTGCAAAATTCTTATATCTCTCAAGAATTTCATCAACCTTTCCGTTGTGACACATCCAGGCTATTTGTTCAGAAACAGTCCTTATCTCAGTGTTTCTATATACATTAATCAACGGACAATCAAGAACATAATGGGCAAGGGTGTGAGACCTTAACATACCACATAGTTTACACTTCGTGTCATTATCATGAACACCTATCCCATATTCCCAGTAATATTTGTACCCAAGCCTGAGCCGCATGTACACAGAGTCACTCCAAGCATTTCTCCTTTTACCATAAGTGAAATGGGTGTTTTGACTCACATACATGTAGTGTTGCATGGTTTGACTTCTCTCATACATTAGATCTCTCCTCTCCGCTCCTGCCTGTGCCTGAATATTTCTGATTTTGCTTCGAATTTGTCTCATTGTGAATTCACATTCAATGTCAACTTGTGGTTTTGATGTGGCACGTTTGGCCAAGTCATCCGCCACCTCGTTGAGCACTAGTCCAACATGAGATGGAATCCACATGAATTTCACACTATGTCCTTTCAGCTGTATCTCAGTTATTCTTCTCTTACAATCCTCAACTATGGAGACGAAGACTGGGTTTCGACTGTTTAAGGACTCAAGTGCTCCTCGGCTATCGACAAATACAAAAACATTTTTGTCGCCATGACGTACTTCCTCCAAACACGCCAGAATGGCCTGCAGTTCAGCTTGTGTGGATGATATATAATTACTAAGCCGGAGTTCAATTATCCTGTCCACAGTCCCAAACTCCGTATATTCCCTTATTAGGACACCACACCGTGCCCTGCCATCCTCCGCCACCGACCCGTCACAATATACACGTAAACTGTTGTCTCTTGGTAACCGAGATATCATGCGTCCATACAAACACCGTAATTGTCCCGGTTCATGATGAATCTTTTTCACCTTGAGGGGTAGAATTTCGACGTCTATTTTCTGTACTTTCCATGGAGCAGACATATTACACTGTCGAGAGGGTTTACAGCAGTCAAGTACATCGTATTCCCTGAGGTCATGAGCTATTCCAGGAGAGTCGTATATATATATATATATATATATATATATATATATATATATATATATATATATATATATATCTTCAATTATTCGGGTAAATTTGGCTAAAATTTCTGGTGGCAGATAATTTTATAGATGATAATTTACACATTTCATGAACATTTGTTATTGAATTGTCTCTGAATTCACGTATATTTTTGCACTGCATCACATAATGACGGAGGGTATACGGATAATTTATTATTGTGCGAATGTATTGTAACAAATATTAATGTTCTAAATTCAATTCAATTTCTTTCTAAATGACCAAGTTAGTTGTCGACATAAGCACCTCGATTATAAACTCCGAGCTGAACATACGCAAACATACACTAATCATTCCTTAATCTTGCATCGTTGCTTGAAGCAGTAAATTATAATATATAATAATGTTTATATGAATGTTTACAAAGTTGAGTGGTCAATAAATTAACACTTGCCAGGTTAAACTGTGTTGTTTACCAGGCGTTACACACACGATCCCTGGCCGCTCCAAAATGGAGAAAAAAAGTTGATAATCTCCATAATCTTGTCGTAGAGACATTTCTGACGATGTGCGGGTGTAAATGTAGCGCGAGGAAGTAACAATACCGGTGTAGGGCCCGGTAGAGAGCCGGATAACTGGGAGCGGCCGGCCGCTCTTCCACTACCATTTCTCCATGATAGATTCAATATGGCTCCATGGAGAGATTTGTGACATTACCCTAACTAATAATTGCTACAATTCCCGTGAGTATATCGGTTATCTTGTTGCTTGGAGGCCCTGCGTGGCCTCATGTTGACCTGGCTGGGCCTGACGCCCCTCGCAGCCAGCTAAACTCATCGTGCATGGCGCCTGGGACCAAGCTTTGACAGGGATGAGTTTCTGGAGGCGAAAGAATTTGATAGTTAATCGGCGTAATGATTACAGGTAGTGCGGGCAGGTGAGCCGTCTGGTGGTGCCAGCTGGGCCAGCTGGGGCTGCCAGGTGGGCCTAGAGCATGAGGGGAAGAGGTTAGGCAGCCACACTGAGGCCAGAACACCTGACACTAGATAGAGGGTCAGGGGGACCCTCCCACCTCCTACCTTTACCTCACTGCTCATCTCTTGTCTCTGGCAGTGACCCCCCTCATTACTGCCAGGCACTCAGCCACCCTGTGCCTTGTCTGGTGGCGTGCCTGTGCCTTGTGGCACTGCTTGGGGGGGGGGGGGGCAGAGATCTTAAGGGGGTTGCAGGTGGTGTTGTTATATATTATTTTACTCTTTAAAAACTCTGCGTACTTAACCTATCCCATCTTAACCTAACCCAATTTAACCTAGCCTTATGAAAATTAAAGATAAACTTTAGTTTTTATATGTTTTGTCGTGTGGGATGTCACGGTGATGTAATGGGGTTGCCTGCGGGAATATTTGGGACACCCGAGTTGAGCGGTGAGGCTTCTTCCCATTATGCACTCCTTCCCATTGAAGGAATGCACCCCTACCATCACGCACTCCCTCCTGTCACGCACTCCCTCCTGTCACGCACTGCCTCCTGTCACGCACTCCCTCCTGTCACGCACTCCCTCCTGTCACGCACTCCCTCCTGTCACGCACTCCCTCCTGTCACGCACTGCCTCCTGTCACGCACTGCCTCCTGTCATGCACATAAAGTGTACATGTTTTGGGGCATGTAGTCGTCTTAAACATTCGCAAGTAACCTTAACTCTGGTCTGCAGCTTGCATTAAAGGTGCACCTCTGCCTGTATGCAAATAAAATGGATATAATAAAATGCTTTACAAAACTTGTGGTTGTATCAAATAATTTATTGCAATTCCGTCCTGCAATAATAAAATGCCATATAATATATAGTACTGTAATGTATACAATTTGTGCACTTTCTTGTCCTTATAATAATAATAGGGAAATCGCATAATAACTCAAGCCAAATTAAAGAGGTCAATAAGGAAAAGAATTACACCACCCTGCAATTATATTCCACAGCTGAGCTGCTGGTGATCAGTTAATTGAAAATGTAACTAATAGATATAATAAACGCAATAGGTACTGTATATACAGTAAATACAACATTTTACATCAAATAATAATGATAGAAATTTCTTATAAAATTATACATTTGCATGCAAAAAGTAAGGAAAATTCAACAAAAAACACAAATATCTGAGCCTTTTTTTTTTGTGCACATAGAGAGGAGGCCGTGAGCGGGGTTCATTGGGTCCGTGGACTTGTGTGCACTGAAAGGGCTGACTCCTCGTGTACAGAAGAAGGCTGCGATGCTCGAGTTAGATGAGTTCACTTCACCTTACATAATGTGTGCAATAACTCGGCATAATTTACACACGTTTGAAATAACAGTAACTGAGTACTGTACATATACAGTACTAGTACATGTAATGTGATACATACATCTCTGTTGTACGTAACTGTTCGTGCCACAACTCAAAGGATGTGTCGTGCAACCTCTCCTTTGCTGCTGTTTTGTCTGTGAATGTCATCGAGAAATAGATTTGAACACTGGCAAGAAATATAATTTTATGATTTAATGATAATCGCTGTAGATAATTTTATGGTTATAATGATAATCACACGCTCAGTATAGTGCAACTTCTAAACTATATACAGTATTATATACATTCCAGACTTATAATACAATACTGTGTTGTAATCTGAACTTTAAAATACAGTACTTGGCATTTATATTAGTTTTCATCATTTAAAAAGAGGATTTGGTATGCACAGAGCTACTAAATGCATCCAATGAGGTGGTAGAGGTACTTGGAATCAAGGTAGAACAAATAAACCTAATTTTTATTATAATACATAAACCACCACATATAATAGTTGAGGAATTCACTGAGCAGATGCACAAAATAGAGAATATTCTTGATAACCTAGCAAACCCGGTTCCAGATACTATCTTCCGAGGAGACTTCAATCTACCCAGTTTATGATGGAGAATAGTAAACAATACTGTCCTAGCAGGAAACCAACCTGGAAATAATCAAAATCAGGTCAGAGAACTGTTGAGATTCTGTGACAAATTCTAATTCAACCAACAGATTACAGAACCAACTAGGAGCAAAAACACACTAGACCTGATATTCACAAACAATGATGATCTAATCAGAGACATTACAATCTCAGACACTACATACTTGGACCACAAGCTCATTGAAGTGTAAACTAACATTAATATCGGTAGTAGGGCCAAGAGAAACAACAAGCAAGAAGGGTTATTCAATCAATTCAGTTTCAACAATATGAAGATCAACTGGAAAAAAAATATATATATAGATTTTGCAAACATTCAATGGGACATCGTCTTAAGCGACAAAACTTTCACACAAGGAATAGCTCAACTGACAGCTGAAACATACAAGATCTGCTTGAAGTATGTGCCTGCTAGCAGGGACCACTCTAGAAAGAGAACGCAGACAGCTGTACAGAAGGAAAAAAATCACAGAAATGCTTAAACAGACAAGACTATCACAAGAAATGAAAATACAGTAAATCTAAACAGGGAGACCGAAGAAATAGAGCAGATGTTGAAGCGATCATACAGGTTTGAGGAAATGCAAATGCAACAGAAAGCTACACCTTGCGTTACCTTGAAGTGTTTCTGGGGCTTAGTGTCCCCGCGGCCCAATCGTCGACCAAGCCTCCTCGTTGTTGGACTGGTCAACCAGGCTGTTTGACGCGGCTGCTCACAGCCTGACATATGAATCACAGCCTGGTTGATGAGGTATCTTTTGGAGGTGCTTATCCAGTTCTCTCTTTAACACTGTAAGGGGGTCAGCCAGTTATGCCCCTTATGTGTAGTGGAAGCATGTCGAACAGCTTAGGGCCCTGATGTTGATAGAGTTCTCTCTCAGAGTAACTGTTGCACCTCTGCTTTTCAATGGGGGTATTCTGCACATCCTGCCATGCCTTCTGGTCTCATGTGATGTTATTTCTGTGTGCAGGTTTGGGACCAGCCCCTCTAATATTTTCCACGTATAAATTATTATGTATCTCTTCCCACCTGCGCTCAAGAGAATACAGATTTCGGCTCTTTAGTCGGTCCCTGTAGTTTAGATGTTTTACTGAATGGATTCTAGCAGTAAAGGATCTCTGCATGCTCCCCAGGTCAGCAATTTCTCCAGCTTTGAAGGGGACTGTCATTGTGCAGCAGTACTCCATTCTAGAGAGCACTAGCGTCTTGAAAAGTATCATCATCGGTATAGCATCTCTAGTGTGAAAGGGTCTTGTTATCCAACCTGTCATTTTTCTTGCAGTTGTGATGGCTACTTTATTGTGTTCTTTAGGTTCTTGTTATCCAACCTGTCATTTTTCTTGCAGTTGTGATGGCTACTTTATTGTGTTCTTTAGGTTCTTGTTATCCAACCTGTCATTTTTCTTGCAGTTGTGATGGCTACTTTATTGTGTTCTTTAGGTTCTTGTTATCCAACCTGTCATTTTTCTTGCAGTTGTGATGGCTACTTTATTGTGTTCTTTAGGTTCTTGTTATCCAACCTGTCATTTTTCTTGTAGTTGTGATGGCTACTTTATTGTGTTCTTTAGGTTCTTGTTATCCAACCTGTCATTTTTCTTGTAGTTGTGATGGCTACTTCAGTGTGTTCTTTTTGAAGGTAAGGCCTTCTGACATGAATACACCCAAATCCTTTACATTGCCTTTTCGCTCAGTTATGATTTGACTGACTTTTGTACATGGTTTCCGTTTTTTATATTTTCATTTTTTCCGTAGCGTTTGAGCTATAATGTATCTTAGTTAAACACCATATTATTTTCTGTAGCCCATAGAAAGACCTGATTTACATCTGATTGGAGGTTTGCCATGTCCTCTATGTTGTCTACTCTCATGAAATCCTAGTGTCATCTGCAAAGGATGATACAGTACTATAGTTTGTGTCTTTGTCCATGTTGATATGAGGATGAGAATAAGTATGAGGTACTCAGTCCCCCAGTACCCTGGGGGACTGAGCTCTTTACAATTGATGGACTGGATTTTATTTTGTTAACTATTTCACATTGGGTTCTGTTAGTCAGGAAATTGTAGATCCATCTGCCTATTTTTCCAGTAATTCCTTTTGAATGCATTTTATGTGTAATAACACCATGGTTACATTTGTTAAAGGCTTTTGCAAAATCTGTGTAAATTACTTCAGCATTTTGTTTGTCTTTCATGTCACCTAATGCCATGTCATAGTGGTCCAGTAACTGTGACAGGCAAGAGCGCCCTGTTCTGAAACCATGTTGGACCGGGGTTATGGAGATGCTATGATTCCATGTATTTTGTGATCTTACTTCTTAGCACTTTTTCAAAGATTTTAATGATGTGCGATGTTAGTGCTATCGGTTTGTAATTTTTTGCCTCTGCCTTATTTCCTCGTTTATGGAGTGGTGCTATCTCTGCTGTTTTTATTATGTCAGGGATAACTCCAGTATCTAGGCTTTGTCTCCAAAGAATGTGAAGGGCCTGCGATAATGGTTTTTTACAGTTCTTGATGAATATGGAATTCTAAGAATCAGGGCCTGGTGCAGAGCGCACAAGCATACTGTTTATGGCTTCTTCAAAATCCAGTGGGGATAGGGTGATGTCTGATATATGATTTGATGTTGGTATCATATCCATGTAAAATTTATTTGGGTTATCAATCTTTAGTGTGTTTAGTGGCTCACTGAAAACAGAGTTGTACTGTTTCCTCAGTATCTGTACAAGAGAAAGAAAAATCCAAAATATTTTTTCACATATGCAAAATCAAAATCAAAAAGCTCCACCAGTATTGGACCTTTAATTACAACTGAAGGTATGTACATAGAGGACAACAAAGAAATTAGTTAAATTCTAAAATGCCAGTATGAGGCTATGTTTAGCACCCCAATAAACAACATGAAAGTTGAAGATCCAGTCAGCGTCTTTACAAATGACATCCAAGCTGCAGATAATATAACTGACATTTAACATGAACTCTGAAAACTTTGAAAGATAAACTAACAACATGCCTGTGCACTCATCCCCTGGTCCTGACTCATGGAATTCAATATTCATAAGGTAATTTAACCCTTAAACTGCGAGAAACGTCACATTTTGTGTGACATTGAAGGTGGTATAAGCTCGAAAAATATTCAAATTATGTAAAAAGTACTTAAAAATGTTAAACAAATCTCCAACTTATTGGCATCAGCTTCGTGAAACTTTAATCAAAATATTTTCATAAATTGATTTTAGAATATTTAAAAAAAAATAACATTTTGTTGATAAAGAGAACAGCTCCTATTATCTGGAACTGATGGATAATGCAATAATAAAGTGATGCAAGCACCTGTCTGACGCTCAGAGAAGAAGAATAGCAGTAAGAAGTGTCCACAAAGTGGATATACAGGTGGTGCCTTTATAGCATTGGTGAATAATACATAATAACACAAATAATATTGAATAATTATGTTATTATGCTCTACTTTGTTATATATCATATAAATACATTGCCCAATGTTATTATCAGTTACTTTCAACAATGCCCCAAAAATATTTTTTTTAGGGGATTTTTTTTTATGATTTTAGTTTTTTTCCTCCTTTGTTTATTATTTGAATTTGTTTTAACCTTTACATCCTGGAGAATGCTACTCATCCCTAACTGTGTGAAGCTAGAATTAAATTGGTCAACAAATAAATCAGTTACAAATCTCAGAACTTGGGACTTTGCATTTTTTTGGCAGATTTTTTCACAAATTTCAAACTCTATTTTTGTTGTTCCTTTAGGTTGTTTTGGTGATTAGGGACCAGAATAGGGATTTTTTACCTATATAAAGTATACCCTAAATATACTCCCTAAATCATTATAATTATTATAATTATCCCTATATTTTGTTTTTTTGGGGGGTTATTTTTTCCTGACGTCATTTCTACACACACTTACCTACAACTTTCACATGTTTGAGTATGAATGCCACACAATGTTTATTACAACATACAAGTAAATTCACGAATTAGAACTGCCTTATTCATTGTCGATAATTTCAACTTCAGTTACTGTATATCTATAACTAGAATTTCAACTTCAGTATCCAAAAATCTAGCTTCTGACCGCTTCTCACCATTTTTATGTAAAATGTGCACAGCTGTCTGTTCTGCAATCTCTATAGAATAGATTTTTCATAAGCTCTAAACGTTTGGAGTTATACATTTTTGTTGTCTAAATTTGCGCATATATCAAATGCCATATTGAACTTTTTTTTTACAGTAAACTATATTGAAAACTTATATTCTAAATATGTGAAAATGAAGATCATATGCCATTCTGAGAGCATAATAACACCAAATGAACAGTTGTGATATTTTATATTTTTGCAGCCGATTTCAAAATATGAAGTTTTCAATCTTCAGTTTTATAATTATTTTCTGGGGGAACCCCTACGGCTCCCCGGAGCTTACTGGGCTGATATGCTAATGTCAGACTTTATCATCAGTCATGTGTATGGAGTTCTTTGGGCCTACTGGGGACCATGAGCCAGAACCTGGCCCCCCTCTAGAGAGTCAAGGGAAGCAATGGCCTATAGAAACCCCCGTGTGGTTAGAAGCATTCTATGTCTGCCATCGACTGGGTTAGGCACCCAGAAAGGTAAGCATCCCAAAACAAACCCCTATTCTGGTGAAAATTGCAAACAAAAGCTGAACGAGTGGATAGAACTCTCCAAACAAAAACTAGCAAACTAGTATGACGTCACCCGTTGCCGCGTCACCGTCTGCGCAGCTCCCCCCCTCCCCGGGAGGGGGACAGGGGAGCCCCAGACTTCCCGTGCCGGTGATCCACACCCCAGTTCTTGAGGCTGATGCTATTGGCTCGGTTGTGTGCTCTGGCTCCAGAATTTTTGCGGTGCTATGCCTTGTGTGTGGCGGCTGTTCTCCAGGGATGCGAGAGCCAGGAGTTACTCTTCAATACTCGGGCTGCATGCGCCTAGGGTTCCTTTCCCTAGGTGCCCTGTAAGTACAGTACTGCCCTTGGAGCTTGGGGTTACCTTCTACAAGTTCCTCAGAGTCTGCCTCTGTGGGTCCGTTTAACTGCTTGGTTTTTCAGCCGCCCTTTGGATACTTGGGTGTTTTGTTTACCTCAGGGTAAGAGGCAGTTTTGCACTGGTGAGGGGCGCAGGGTGCTGTGCAGCTTGTTGTCACCTATTACAGCAGCCGGCTCTGTTCCTTTGGGTACGTTGTCCCCTTGTGGGGTTTTGTTTTTGTTTTTGCCTTGGTAGGGGGTTCTGCCTTGTTTGCCACTGGTGTTTGGCCTTATCATGATACTTGGTGGTGCCCCTTGCTAGGTTCCCGCAAGTGTACACGTCCCTGGGGTTCAGCTGTAGACAGTTTGTTTGGTAGTTTTGGGCGCCGGTTAGCAGTACCCTGCCTGGGTTTACCTGTGCTCGAGTCCTCTTATAGTAAATGCTCAGGACCCTGGGAATTCCCTAGGGGACGTGTGGGTCCGATGGATGTGACCCCGGAGTCCCCCCCTCGCTTCATGCGAGTTTAATGGTTGTTCAGTCCCCTTGTCTCAGGGCGACCCTCACTGTTTTTGCCTCCGTCATGCAGCCTGATGGGTCAGTGACACTTTCAACCCTTAGTCCTGTGAGTTTTGCTGCTTGCTGGTGACTGAATTTACCCAATCTGCTGATGATCATCTTCGGGTACAGGCTGCGCAGGCGTTGCATTCAAGGTTTCGTTTGTTGCAACGTGCTCGGTTGGTTGCTCACCCGGATGCCCCACGGCTGCCCCGTTTTGCTTATAGAGACCCGGACTTGGGGGTGGGAGTCACTTCGACCCTGGTTAAGTCCGCACCTCCTGGTCCTTCCCCTCTTGTCGTTCGTTCTGGTCCCCCTCCCCTGCTTCCGGTCCCGAAACGTCTGAGGGTTTCTGAGTCGGGGCAGGGGTTAGTTGGTCTTGAGACTCGGGCAGCCTCGGGGGATGCCCCTTCCGGTGTGGCGATGGAGGCATTCGAATCTAGTCCTCTGGCCGAAGCCTCTGGGTCTGACCAGTGGGCCCCCCTTCTGTCCGGCTTCTATGGCTGCACCGGCCTTGTCTGGTGGGGTCAGTGCTTGGGAGGAGGACATGGCCCCGGGTCCTGCAGAGGAGGACCTTGGGGCTGGGCAGGGGCTGACTTGGGGGCCTTGGGTCTCGCTGGACCCCACCTGGGTTTTTCTACCCTCTGAGTGGGGCTTGTTGTTACAAAGAGTGGGGTTCTCTTTTCCCCCCCTCTGTGTACGAATTGGACTTTGTGACTGCCCCTTCCCTGGTTCGGTTCCGAATCCCCCCGGGTGCTTCGGTTCCATCTATCCGGAGGTTTTCGGCTTATCGCATCCAACCTGCTGCGGTGCGGGCGGCCCATGTGGCAAACCTCCTGCGTGACCCGGATTATGCCTCGGCAATGGATCCCTCGGCTTTCAGGGCTGGGCGTCTTTCCCTTTCTGGCTCTGTTACGAGGTTCCGGACTGCGCGGACCTGTGGTTCATTCGGGACTTGTCCTGTCTGAACCTCTGGGCTCGTTGCCCCTCCTTTCGGATGACTACGCTGTCCCAGGTTCAGCTCCTGTTGGAGCCGGGCGCTTGGATGGTGTCTGGACCTCCAGGACACATATTGGCATGTCCCGATTCATCCAAGGTTCAGGGACTGGCTCAGTTTTGTTGTGGGGCTTCGTGCTTACCACTTTCATTGTCTCTAGTTCGGGTTGAACCTGGCACCTCGCGTATTCTCACGCCTTACGCGGGTCGTGGTGGCCCGTCGTGTGTCTGTTAAGTGTTCAGGTGTTGGCCTACCTCGACAACTTGCTGGTTTGTACTCCCAGCCGGTCCTCTTGTCTGCTGGCCAGGGATTTGGTTCTTTCTCAGCTCGCCGTGTTCGGGTTCTTGGTGAACTGGAGGAAGTCCCATCTGGTTCCCTCCCAGGTTCGGACCTGGCTGGGCCTTGTGTGGGACTCTCGAACCGATTCCTTGTCTCTCTTCCTCCAGAGTCTCTCCTGCGGGGAGACGTCGGGGTTGTCGGGTCTTGGTGGGCTCCTGGTGTGCCCTCAGTCGTGGTGGGCGGCTGGCTTCTGCTCTGCCGGGGGACGCTGGATGACTTTTTGCGTTTTAGTTGGGGGCAGAGTTTTGGTTTTGCTACCCAGTGTTCTCTGTGTGGAGCGGGGCCGGTGCTTGTCACCCTGAGGGACTCCTGGGGCTCCCCAATCATCTGCCTGACTGTGTGTTTATTTGCCGTATGGCATATTAGTTTCTAGTGATTGGCGTCACTCGTTTTGCGATTTGGCTTGGCGTTCCACCTCTCCAGGCTTCGCGATTCGCCTTTAACGGGTACGCCGGGGCGCATCCGATCCCACGATCGTCGTCGCCCCTAAATCAACAACAACAACAACAACAACACATGTGACCATAGAGTGATAGCCCATAAAATGAGATCAATAGAAATAATAACGGGTAAAGTGGGGCATTGGATTTTCAATTTTCTGTCAAACAGAATGCAGAGAATCTGATGGACACTCAAAGAAGATCAAGCCCAAGTGCAGTGAAAAGTTCTGTACCCCAGGGCACAGTCCTTGCACCACTGCTCTACCCCAGGGCACAGTCCTAGCGCCACTGCTATTTCTCATTCTGATCTCGGATATAAACAAAAGTACTAGTCACAGCTTCGTGTCATCCTTTGCAGATGATACAAAAATCAGCATGAAAATTTCTCCTGTAGAAGACAGTGAAAAACTGCATTTGGATATTAATAAAGATTTTGATTGGGCAACTGAAAGTAACATGATGTTTAATGCATGTTAAACATCACTCCCTCCAGGTACAGTACTTAGTTCCAGGTACAGTACTTAAGTATGGTGGAAACGAGGAACTTAAACAAAACACAGGGTACAGGACACAATCAGACCTACTCATAGAAGGAAGGCAACATATAAAAGATCCGGGAGTTATGATGTCTGACAGCCTGACATGTAGTGAACACAACCGAGCAAATATAATGGCAGCCAGGAAAATGATAGGATGGATTATGAGAACGTTCAAATCCAGAGACCCCACAGCAATGCTAATACTGTACTACAGTATTTAATCACTGGTGCTGTCCCACTTTGAGTATTACATGTTTTACCTGCTCTATTACTTACAGAGCAGGAGAGATTTCTGAATTAGAGGGAATACAGAGAACATATATGGCACGCATAGAAACAATAAAACATCTAAATTATTGAGACAATCTCAAAGCTCTTAAAACACATTCTTTGGAAAGGAGACGAGAAAGATGTAAAATAATATACAGTGGCACCTCGATTAACGAGTTTAATCCATTCTGGCACCGAGTTCGTCACCTTTTCTAACATTCCCAACACTTCCCCTGATCTCACTGGAAGAGGCAGCATCCTCCCTTACCGCCTCATCCCCTTACTAATGGTGCAAATTGTTGATGAGGACCTGCCATACCCTTTTGTGAGATCAGTCACACGGACACCACACTCTTGCTTTGCTATAATTTCCTTCTTCAAATCAACAGTAATTGTCTCTTTCTTCCTCTTGACAACACTATCTTTAGCAAGCAGCTTCTTTGGCGACATCGTGTGTCACAAATTGTAGTCACAAAACCACAAAAAAAAACAAAGAAAAGCGCAAATAAATGCAGAGGGATGCTTATCGTGCACGATACAACAACAACACTGGCGTCAGAGGCATCCGAGAACCAGCGAGACGCTAGGAAGCACCATGTGGTTTTGCTCGTTAATAGAGGTGAAGCTCGTCAATAGAGACAAATTTGCTGTGAGTGGCTCGCTCGTTACTCGAAATGCTTGTAGATAGAGCCGCTCGTTAATCGAGGTGCCACTTTATACAGTACAGGGGTACCTCAATTTACGAATTTAATCTGTTCCCAGAGACGGCTTGTAACCCGAAAATTTGTAAACTGAAGCGAATTTCCCCATAAGAAATAATGGAAAATGAATTTAGCCATTCCAGACTCCCAAAAAATTAACTTCAAAGAAAAATTTATACCTGATTCACCCAAATCTTCAGTACAAAAGTATGTACATGTTATTACTTACCTTTACTGATGACTCCTGCTGGCGTATGGAAGACGGTGAGGAGGAGGGAGGAAGAGAGGTACTACTGTTTGGAAGGGGAATTCCCTTCCATTATAACATCAGGCAGTGATGACTTCTCTGGCACGTTTTGCCTGCATACCACTAGGACCTGGTTGTGGCTCACTGCTTGCTTGTCTTACTAAGAATCTGTCTAAAAACACTTGTTTTCCCCTACATTTTAACACTTGTCTGTAGCAAGACATCGCATTGTCGTTTAAAAGGTTAATGCAATGGCCTAAATACACCTTTATCTGAGTGAGTTTTTTCGACAAAACTTTGCAGTTCTTCCCATACTTCACACATTTTTTAATGAGTAAGGGACATCCTCTACTGCCTCTACTCACAACTATTTTCTTAGGTTGAACCTTATCACTGACTTTCTTGGAACCCATGGTAAGATATATAATAATTACTTTTATGTTCATATACCCAAAAATCTGAAAAACACTGAAATTCTTTACAAAGAATTCAGGCGCGATTGTCACTAGGCGGGAGCGACTGGTAAACTGAGGTGCGATTGCTGTGCCACCACTCGCTAAGTCGGCCCATATGCATATCAACAAACTCGTTTCCCGAGGCAAAGTTCGTAACCCCGATTCAAATTTTCCGAAGAAATTGGGCTCGTAACCCGAAAAGTTTGTAAAGCGGGGCATTCGCAAGCCGTAGTGTCACTGTACATGGACGATACTTGAAGGCCATGTCCCAAATTTGCATGGTTGAATAAAAACATACTGGAACGAAAGATATGGAAGGAAATGCAGAATAGAACCAGTGAGGAGTAGAGGTGCCATAGGCACAATCGAAGAACACTGTCTAAAGGTCAAAGGTCCACAGCTGTTCAACACCCTATATTCATGTAGGTGGATGTATTCAAGAGGCACTTAGATAAGTTCTTACAGGAAGTGCCAGACCAACCAGGCTGTTGTGGATATGTAGGCCTATGGGTCACTCCAAGTTACAGCCTGTTAGACCAAGTTATCACAAGTTGAGCCTGGTCTCAGGTCGGGCCTGGGGAGTAGAAGATCTCTCAGAACCCTGTCCAGGTATACTCCAGGTAGTTATATTTTATACTTTATTTGATTTCAGACATAGTGCAGGGCTAATATCATCAAATTATTGGATAATATAAATAGACTTGAGATCGCTGAATTGTTTCAAGTGTAGGCTAGGCATATGTATGAATGAATTTAGGTGGATATAAATAGGAGCTGACTTCCATGGGCCAATAGCGCTGCAGTTTCCATTATTCTAACTTTTAATTGTTTTCACATTTTATTATGTTACTGTAGTAGAGTATATTGTAGGACTTCCTAGCATTTTACGGTTTTGGTCCAACGCCTGGTCTCAGGCTGGGCTCGGGGAGTAGAACTCCCCAAACTCTCTCCAGGTATGCACTAGTAAAGCTGCTGTATTTGTGTTATAAAGGGCTGGGGGCCCCTTGGAACTCAAGAGAGTAAGTTCTGAATGGACCTGACAATGAGTGGAAAGCGCTTCGGATTCATAGTCCGAGGTTCCGGATTCGATTCCCGGTGGACGCGGAAACAAATGGGCAGAGTTTCTTTCACCCTGATGGGCCTGTTCACCTAGAAGTAAATAGGTACCTGGGCGTTAGACAGCTGTTACTGGCTGCTTCCTAGGGGTGTATTAGAAAAAGGAGGCCCGGTCCTTGACCGGGTCTCAGGAACGCTTAAGCCCTGAAATCATCTCTAGATAACCTCAAGATAGGCCAGATACTGGTAGCTTCACCCGGCTCCTTGTTTCTCTCATTTTCTTTCACTATTTCTTCAAATATTCATGCCATTCCACTCTTCCTTTCATCACTTCCTTTTATCTGTGTCTCTCATAAACCTAGCACATTAAACTTATATACAGTAGTATTTTATTTACAAATTTTTAGCAGTTTAGTACTGTATTGTATATTAACCTAGAGGTGTACCAATATCAATATTTTGACTGATACCGATACTCCACTGTAAAATTAGGCTGATGACAGGTCACGGTACACATTTATACTAAACCGGCATGATATAATATATATATATATATATATATATATATATATATATACAGGGGTACCTCAGTTTAATCCGTTCCAGGAGACAGCTCGTAATCCGAAAAATCGTAAACCAAAGCTAATTTCCCCATAAGAAATAATGGGAAGTGAATTAATCCGTTCCTGACTACCCAAAAACCTCACTTCAAACTAAATTTTATACCTAATTCATTTAAATCTACACTACAAAAGTATGTTCAAGTTATTACTTACCCTTGTTGATGACTGCTGTTGGCATATGGAAGATGGTGAGGAGGGGGGAGGAGGAGAGGTGTTACTGTTTGGAAGGGGAGTCCCCTTCCATTATCACATCAGGCAGTGAGGACTTCACTGGTATGCACACTCTGGCACATTTTGCCAGCATACCACTAAGACTTGCTTGTCTTACTAAGAATCTATCTAAAGACACTTGTTTTTCCCTACATTTTAACACTTGTCTGTAGTAAGACATCACATTGTCATTTATAAGGTCAATGCAACGGCCTGCTACAGCTTTATCTGGGCGAGTTTTTTTCAACAAAACTTTGCAGTTCTTCCCATACTTCACACATTTTCTTAATGAAGAAGGGACATCCTCTACTGCCTCTTCTCACAACTATTTTCTTAGGTTGAACCTTACCAATGGCTTTCTTGGGACCCGTGGCGAGATATATAATAACAACCTTTATGCTCAAATGGCCAAAAATCCGACAAAGAACTGTAAATCCTTGTGAAGAATTCAGGCTGGATAGTCACTGGGCGCGAGGCATTGGTAAACTGAGGCACGATTGCCATGCCACCATGCGCTAGTTGGCCTGTACGCGTATCAACACCCCTCGTCTTCCGAGGCAACGCTCGTATTCCGATGTAAATTTTCCGAGCAAATCCTGCTCGTATTCCGAAAAACTCGTATACAGGGACACTCGTATTCCGAGGTACCACTGTATATATATATATATATATATATATATATATATATATATATATATATATATATATATATATATATATTATATATATATATATATATATATATATATATATATATATATATATATATATATATATATATATATATATATATATATATATATATATAGTATACTATATATACAGTATACAGTACTATATTATACTACTGTATATGTACTTACACGCATAGCGTTTCTGCCCAAAATGCTATGCGTGTTACTGGCTTTGCAAGAATGTAAAACTACCAATCTTATACAGACAACGAGTCTCAATAACGTGACTGAAGATATGTTGACAAAACCACACACCAGAAGATGAAGAGACGACAACGTTTCGGTCTGTCCTGGACCACAATCGACTTGATGATGGTCCAGGGCAGACCGAAGCATCATTGTCTCTTCATCTTCTATTGTGTGGTTTAGTCAACATACCAATCATATGTAATCACACCAATCCATTGTACCTTCTTGTGAATACAAAATGATTATTATTATAAATTATTATTATATGCATAATTATTCGATGTTTTGCAGGATATTGTAGCATGAGCCTGGGAGTATGCCGATCCAGGCCCCTCAGTGGACCGAGTTCCTGTCATGTCCCATTTGCTGCCATGAGTTTGACAGTGGTCAGCGTGGGCCAATCAGTTTGGGATGTGGACACACCGTCTGCCGTGCTTGCTTGGCCAAGCTGCAGCGCAACCAATGCCCTTATGACCAGGTGAGTTCTGACTGCTCTTGAACCAGTGCCACCTTGACTAGGTGAAACGAGGTGAGTTCTGACCACCAGTGCCACCTTGACGAGGTGAGTTCTGACCGCTCTCAGATCTTGAGAATTTGTATCATAAAATTGTCGAGAGTTGATAAAGAGTCGATGATGGAGCCAAGTGTTGATGTCCATGACTTGGCTTGGCTGTTTCAGCCATATTATTGTCAGTCAGTATATAATTAAATATAAAACCTGTTATAAACCCTTTAAAACATGCTGGTACTTTGTTCATTGCCCTGGATTGATTTATATGCTACATAGTATGTTCTGTAGCTGAATCAATAGCTGAATGGCAAAGGGAATTTTGCTCTGGGAAGGTAATCATTGACTCACCATATATTTTAGTGAAAACTATAGGAATTTTGATTACTATGACTGTAGTAAAGTTAAATATTGATGCAATACAAGTACAAATTTTGAGGTATTATTGCATGTGAATGTACAGAATAAGAGTAAAAACTGTGTTGAATTATACTGGTGGATGGTGAGATTACCTCCTGAGGCAGTACAAGGGGGGGGGGGCACTGGAGGGGGTCAGTGGGATTACCTTCGGGGCCACTCTGAGGCAGTACAAGGGGGGGGGGGCACAGGAGGGGGTCAGTGGGATTACCTTCGGGGCCACTCTGAGGCAGTACAAGGGGGGGGGCACAGGAGGGGGTCAGTGGGATTACCTTCGGGGCCACTCTGAGGCAGTACAAGGGGGGGGGGGCACAGGAGGGGGTCAGTGGGATTACCTTCGGGGCCACTCTGAGGCAGTGCAAGGGGGGGGGGCACAGGAGGGGGTCAGTGGGATTACCTTCGGGGCCACTCTGAGGCAGTACAAGGGGGGGGCACAGGAGGTGGTCAGTGGGATTACCTTTGGGGCCACTCTGAGGCAGTACAAGGGGGGGGGCACTAAAGGGGGTCAGTGGAATTACCTTCAGGGCCACTCTGAGGCAGTGCAAGTGGGGGGGGGGGCACTGGAGGGGGTCAGTGGGATTACCTTCGGGGCCACTCTGAGGCAAGTGGGCAAAGGGTGGCGGCGGGGCTCAGGGGCGGAATGCTCCTTTGAGCACATTGAGCACTTAACTTACTATATCATCTACTATCACTAACAAATTATAATTACTGCTAAATAATGGTTAGTGGCTGTAGTCCGAAACTTTCTCCTAAAGGCATACCATACAGTCTGATGGGTAGGATACATCTATATATTGTATATACCTGCACAAAATCCAATCTTTTCCTTTGTATTGTTTTTCCCACAAAGGAAATGAGAGAAATCACTGTAGACTATAATGGTGGTTCATGTGGCTTACATGTAGTCTCTGCCTCAGTGTAAGTCAAACCTTTTCATTATTACACAAAACAACAACAACAACAACAAACATTAATCTTTTGTAACAAATGTTATATGAATGAAATGAAAACTTCTGATTACAGTAGAGTAGTGTAATCATACTACACCATAAAGTAGCTGTCACAACTGCTAGAAAAATGACAGATTGGCTAACAAGCAACAGATGTCACACCAATGAGGATACTTTTTAAGACATTAGTGCTCTCTAGGGTGGAATATTGCACTCGAACAGCCCTATTCAAAGCTGGAGAAATTGCTGACCTGGAGAGTGCAAAGATCTGTTACCCTCTGAATCCATTCAATAAAACTTCTAAATTATTGGGAGTGTTTAAAATGTGTAAATATGGATTCTCTGGAGCACAGGTAAAAGAGAGATATAATCATTTAGTTGGAAAATATTAGTGAAAATTGCTTCCAAATTTTCAAAAAAATGATAACTCCTTACAAGAACAGGAGACATGTCAGGAACACTAAATAACCCGTTGAAAAGCAGAGGTGCAATACATATACTGAGAGTGAAGTCTTCTCAACAACAAGGGCTCAAGACTTTTCAACACTGTAACTTTAACCCTTAAACGGTGCAACACATAACATATACAATTGGCCATAACATCAGTTTTTAAAACTTGCACAAACACTTTCCAATTTTTTGTGCATGATCAACTCGGCAAATGCTCCATCTTTGTCACTTGATCACCAACATAACTTGTAAAATGAGAAAATAAAAAATATTTTAAAATTGAATATTGAAAACTTCAGATTTTCAAATCAGATTAAAAATTTAATCACCAATTGTTTATTTGGTGTTATTATGCTCTCAGAATAGCATAGGATCTTCATTTTCATCAAATTAAAATATAGGTTTTCAGTATACTTTACTGTAAAAACCAGCGTTGAATGTAATGAAACGCCATTTTCTGGATGAGACCCGGAGGCTCTCCGGAGCTTACTAGGGTGATATGCTAATGTCAGACTTTGGCATCAGTCATGTGTATGGAGTTCTTTGGACATACCGGGGACGACGAGCCAGAACCTGCCCCCCCCCCTCTAGAGAGGCAAGGGGAGCAATGGCCTATAGAAACCCCCGTGTGGTTGGAAGCATTCTATGTCTGCCATCGACTAGGTCAGGTACCCAGAAAGGTAAGCGTCCCACAACAAACCCCTATTTTGGTGAAAATTGCAACCAAAAGCTGAACGAGTGAATAGAACTCCCCAAACAAAAACTAGCAGACTAATATGACGTTACCTGTCGCCACACCGCCGTCTGTGCAGCTTCCCCCCCCCCTGGGAGAGGGAAAGGGGGGAGGCCCAGACCTCCCGCATCAGTGATCCACACCCCAGTTCTGAGGCTAGATGTCAAAACACACGAAAAACTGCCGACCGGAGGGAGGGAGGGATGCCAGGAAGCCTCTGGATCTCACCCAGAAAATGGTGTTTCATTACATTCAACGCTGGTTTTCTGGGGGGAGCCCCTATGGCGCCTCGGAGCTAACTCCCCGCAGAGGAAGAATATGGACTAACCCGGGAGGCGGTCGCCCACTCCTCAACCCAAAGTCGAGACAACCGGCTGCATCCGCCGACCCAAAGCAACACAGGCCTGACCGGGCCCAAGGACGTGAACGAGGCAACGAGCAGCCAGGACCCTGTTCAACCGCCCAAATCCCCGCGCCCGAATGTCAGCCCAAGACACATTCCCAAGGACAGCGGCTAGAGCCGCGAACTTGCGAACGGCATGGGCATGGGGATAGACTGCAGGCTGGCCAGCCGCATAACCCTGCGGACGACCTGGGAGATCCACACCCGCAAACAGATATGAAGTGAAATCGGATCAACCTAAAGTGCGTCCATGGACACAGAAGCCGTGGTGCGCAAATAATGGCGGAGAGCCGCATCCAGGCACAAGACATGATGCACCCGGCCGAACCAACTAAGCATCAGCAACCCAGGGGCTCCTCTGGACAGCAACAGTTTCATTCTTCTCCAGAAAAGAAGGAGAAGGCTGCAGACGAACAAAACGATCGCCCCGACTGAAGGAGCAGAAACCCCAGCGCCGGAGGAGAGTACGAAGCTCACCAACCCGACCCCCAGAGGCTAATGCCAACAGGAAAAGAGCCTACGAGAAACAAACCGGAACCGAAGGGGCCACAAGAAAAAGAGGAGAAGAAAAGAGAGCACTGTTCAACGATTAAGACAGCTCAGGCGGTGCATGAGCAGGCCGGAGGTGAACCAACGCACAAGACAGCTCGCGGAACGACACAGAAGTAACATCAATCCTGAACGCAAGCGGAAGCGGCTCCACCATCGCCGCATGATACGAGGTGACAGTATGTGGCAAAATGACGGCCCGAACCCTCGCAAGAGAAGGACAAGACCACGCCAACAAAACACAGCCACCTAAGAAGGGACAGAAGGAAAGGAAGGACCGCCAAAATACCCCACACTGCCGCAAGAAGAAGCACGTAGGTGGGACACCATCAATGAAGCCACCTGACCACCAACAGAAGGCGAAACACCAGGCAAAGCCGAACCAGCCCCGCCACGGACCAAACGAGCCGTAAAAGAGGCCGGAAACCCGAACCAGCAAAGAAGGAGATGGAACGTCTGCCGTACAGAAAAACATCCCAATATCAGCGAGCACGCCAGGAGGCCTGAGACCACGGGCCCAACTGAGATGAGATGAGAGATAAGGGACATTGCGAGATGCGGAAAAAGCCAACAGGCAGGGAAAGCCAGGAACCAGAAATCCAAACTGGCAAAAGGAGAGCCAAAAGGCAGGCAGCAAACAGGAACGAAATAACGTCAACAACACACAGTCGTTGGTCAGGTCCCAACACAAGACCAAACCGAAAAAAAGTGCAAGGGGCGCCACCAGACCAGCACCCGAACCGAGGGGTATGAGGTAAGATAATACAACGGGAAGGAAACCACACGACAGCGGGAGACAGAAGAACCAGAGGGGACAACAACACCACAAGCAAGACCCTCAGAGGAAATGACAGGGTAGACAAAGGCAGACCAAGAAACATAAGAGGCACACGTGCCAGGGGACACAGGCGGAATGGATGCCCAATGAGCAAAAGAAATGACAGAAGGATCCCAGCGTCAGAGTAGGAGACAAATGGAATGGATGAGGAAGGGATGTGGTGGAGGCAGACCCCACACAAAGTGTCAAATGTAGACACAACAGACCGCTCAGTAGGCTCAGGTAGCTGGACCCAAGTCGAACGACAGGAGGAAACACCAAAAACCCAGAGAGCAACCCTATGCAAACACAACGAGGTAAGCACAATATGCACAGAGGCCCTGTAAATGGCAGGTGAGTGACAGAGGGGCAGGACTAAAGAGCCAAAGCTCAATCCCAGCAAGCACAACTAGGTGAAGACAACTAGGGGAGTAGAGAGAACCCAACCTACCTGGAAGGGCTAAGCCAAGCACTGCAAGGCGGGCAAGGCATGAGTGACCCAGGGAAGATCAATGTAACAAATAGCACAGACAAACAAGGTAAGATTCTAAGGGTTGACAGGTGTTAATCTCTTGTTTGAGGAGCTGTTCACTTGAGACCGTTAAGCAAGTCCCAGCTACGTCTGGGTACAAGTGACAGGATGAACATTGAGCGGGTTTTCTTACTATTGGGGAGTGTTGTACGTGCTGCTATGGCGATATGTCCACTCACAGGATGAGTGGCGCTGCCCAATAAACTCGCTCCTCAGGGCAAAATTTACAAAAAAAAAAATGTAAGAAGGCCCCAAGGAAGAAACACACAAGGGCCAAACAAACGCCACAACCAACCCTAACACGCATCCTCAGTAAAATGTACCTCATAACAGTTACCACCACCATTGTACCTTGTAACCTGGTGGAGGTGGAGCCTCGGGACTAACTCAAGCATGGGTTGGACATGCATACGAGTGGGACTGGATGGGTACAATGAGAGGCTGCCCTGCATGGGCCAAGAGGCCCCACGCAGGCACTTGTGTTCTGCCGTTCTTACATTCGTACCCCAAAGACCAAAAACCAGCTCCTGCCGAAGAAAACGCCAGACCCCATAAACTCACTGCAGAACGTAGGCACGAACGTGTCACGACACAACGTAGCCAAGAAGATTATGGGAGCACTGCCAGGAGAAAGAAGGCCACAGCCTCACATGCTTCTGCATGTGAGACTGGGAGAGGCGAAGGAGGCACCCGCACCCATAACACGGGGAAAACTCCGGCGCCCTCCCATAGCTGCAAGCCAGAACACCCCAGTAACCACGGGACACGGACTGGAGAATGGAGAAGAGCTAGAGGAGAAGCACCCGAGAGAAACGGATGGAAAACACCAGCACTTGTGCAAACCACCTGGCCGAAACAAACTCCCACGGCGCACACGCACAACCGCTGGCAGGAAGGCGCCAACTAGGACTACTTTACAAGAAAAGTAGCCCAAACAGGTCGTGACCCAAGGGATTTACGCAGGAACAGAAACAGCCCAGCACATGGGAACAGGAGCCAAAAAATGGGAATCGGCGACATACATAGCCAGTGTACTTAACCCTTCAATTGCGCATCGCATCATATGATGCTTTGCCCGACTTGCAGTAAATTGCGCATCGCATCATATGATGCATGGGCATACGCGCACGATTTGAAAGGCCTGCGGGGTATAGGGGGTCCCATATGCTACCCAGAGGCTATAGTAAACAGCCGCCATTTTGAAAAAATCCAGCTCACGCTACCATTGTTTGGGAGGCCTCAGTTACCCAGCAGCCACCATGTCGAGCACGCACCCCGAACACTTCCCGGGCACGCCCCACGCAATCACTCACCCAAAAGCAAATACCCAGTGAATTATTTTCCGATGGTGAGGAAAGTGACTTTTGATGACTCTGATATTGATAAAGACTACACACAATTGACCGATGGTTGGTAGACGGACAGTGAATATGAGATACCGCCGCCTCACATGGCGAGGCCTATACGCTCACCATGCCGCCTCGCCCAGATGTCTACCCTAATTCTCCCTCGGCCACACATTTCCTGTGATTATTTAGAGTCTGAGGATATTTTCGGTGACGAGTCAGAGAAGGTGACTCTTTTTCTGGTTTTAGTGGAGGGAATCAGACCATAGTGTTACCGAGCCTGGTGCCAGTACAGTGGTGTTACTGGGCGAGATTTTGTCGCGTCAGCAGCGTCTCGCCAGCCAAGCGCCACCGCATGGAACAACATGAGGCACCAAGAGCCTCATGTTCACTGCCTCTACCTCACGTGCACGTAGCGGCTGTACTGTGCGTAGACGAGTTCAGCTCCTGGTCCACGGGGTGCATCGCTTCCTCGCCGTAGTGCCCCTGCTGCATCCCCTGTTTCGTCCCCTGCGTCTCGCAGGACANCTGCACCAGCTTTGTCTGGTGGGGTCAGTGCTTGGGAGGAGGACATGGCCCCGGGTACTGCTGCGGAGGACCTTGGGGCTGGGCAGGGCTGACTTGAGGGCCTTGGGTCCTGCTGGACCCCGCCTGGGTTTTTCTGCCCTCTGAGCGGGGCTTGTTGTTACAAAGAGTGGGGTTCTCTTTTCCCACCTCTGTGTACGAATTGGACTTTGTGTCTGCCCCTCCCCTGGTTTGGTTCCGAATCCCCCGGGTACTTCGGTTCCATCTATACGGAGGTTTTTGGCTTATCGCATCCAACCTGCTGCGGTGCGGGTGGCCCATGCGGCAAACCTCCTGCGTGACCCGGATTATAAATAAATAAATAAATATAAATATGTTTATTCAGGAAAGGTACATACATAAAGTGATTTTACATAAGTGGATCGATTTATAGATAGAGCTAGTACATACAATGCCTAAAGCCACTATTATGCAATGCGTTTCGGGCAAGAAAACATTAATATCTAAAACTTAATACTAATTGAGCGAAAAGAATAAAATGTTTTGAGAACAGATACAAATAAAGATAAAAAAAAGGGGGGGAACATGACTGAAAAACCAGCACAAATACAATATGTAGACAAACAGCGTTGAATAAAAAAATAAGACACGGGTTGACAATAGAGGGGTAAGGTAGGTTACAGGGAATTTATCAGGTAGTGTTTAGTTTTAATCTTAAACTGGTTGAGAGAGGTACAGTCTTTAACATGGTTGGGAAGGTCATTCCACATTCTGGGTCCCTTGATTTGTAGAGCATTGCATTCTAGTTTGATTAAGACGTACTCTTGAATATCAAAACTGTATTTATTTCTGGTGTGGTGCTCCATGGGTTCTGTTACAACTTTCAATGAAGCTTTTGAGGTCAGGATTGGCATTACAGTTCAGCATTTTATATATGTATAATACACATGAGAGAATGTGCAGTGACTTAATATCTAACATATTGAGAGATTGATTGAGTAGGGGTACCGAGTGATGTCTGGGGCCAGAGTTGGATATTGTCCTAATAGCAGCTTTGTGTTGAGTAATTAGAGGACGTAAATGATTTTGGGTAGTAGAACCCCAAGCACAAATACCATAGTTGAGATATGGATAGATGAGGGAGTAATAGAGCGTCACCAGGGCAGGGCGGGGTACATAATATCTGATCTTAGAAAGAATGCCAACAGTTTTTGAAACTTTTTTTGATATATTTAGAATGTGTCCCTGGAAATTAAGCTTGTGATCAATGAGAACGCCAAGGAATTTGCCATCTAATTTGTTACAAATTTGGGTATTGTTTATCTTGAGATTTATTTGATTTGAGGATTTATTGCCAAACAGAATATAGAAGGTTTTGAAGGTTATGCCTCGGCAATGGATCCCTCGGCTTTCAGGTTTGGAATGTCTTCCCTTTCTGGCTCTGTTACGAGGTTCCGGAGTCTTCCTGGCTGGTGGACTGTCCTGTCTTTTCCTTGGAGGCTTGGCACTCCTTCTGCCATTCCCGCACACTTGAGTGGCAGGAAGCTTTGACGGTGCTGCAGGTTTTCCTGGGGGGGGGGGCGACCTTGAGCACCTCAATAAGTGCTTGTTTGCTCCTGTCCTTCCCTGGGATGTTGGTGTCGTTCAGCTCCATGTGCAGGTTCCCTCTCTTTCAGCGGAGTAGGTGGCTGAGGACTTGCGCGCCCGGGGCCTTTGGCTTCGGCCTTGCGCTTCTTTCCCTCCTCGAGTTGTCTTCGGACTGGCGCATGGAGGATGTGGGGGCACTTGGGGCTGTTCCAGGGTCTGGCGCCTTGGCCTCGGCGGCTCGCTCGTCGGCTGCCTTGCTGAAGCTTTTCGCGCCGATCTTGGGGGATGCAGTTGCTCCGTTTTATGCTTCTCAGCTCGCGTGTCGTCAGGTTGATGCTTACCTCCTCTGTGGAATCCGCTTGGGCCTTGGCTCTTAGGATGTCTTCGCCTTTTTGTCCTCTCTTGTTTGAGGCTTCAGCCATTGTGCAGTATATTCAGGCTGCCTTGGCTTCTTACCGTCCTATATTGGACTTGCTGGTTCTCCTGAGGTCCCATGGTGAGCCTTCCCGGAAGGGTCGTGCCAAGGCTCGGGGTTCCTCTCGTCGTGGTAGGCCACAGGGTGTCATAGGAACAATCAAAGAACACTGTATGAACATCAGAGGTCCACGGTTGCTCAACACCCCTCCAGCGAGCATTAGAAATATTGCCGGAACAAACGTGGACATCTTCAAGAGGAAACTAGATTGTTTCCTCCAAGGAGTGCCGGACCAACCGGGCTATGGTGGGTATATGGGCCTGCAGGCCGCTCCAAGCAACAGCCTAGTGGACCAAACTCTCACAAGTCAAGCTTGGCCTCGGCCGGGTTTGGGGAATAGAACTCTCAGAACCCCATCAACCAGGTATCACAGGTGTCGGGTTCGGCTCCTCCTTCGTCTGGTCGGCGTGGTGTTCGCTCTGTTCAAAGTTCTGGTCTCGTAAGGGGCGCAAGCCTTTTTGCAGTTCGTCCCATTGACGGGGCGATGGGGAGGAGACTTGCGTTGTTTGCTCACGCCTGGTCCCATGATTCGTGGGCGTTTTGGGTCTTTTCGCACAGTCTTTGGTGGCGTTGGGTTTGCCCCCCCTTCGAGGGTTCGGGGCTAGCGGGGCAGGCCTCTTCCTCTGCGTTCTGTCAAGCCATCTTGGAGTGGGTTTGTTTGGGCGTGGTCGAAACGACGACGTCCCTCAGGTGGGTTTCCTGTTTGTACGCGGTCCTGAAATGGGACTGCGCGGACCTGTGGTTCATTCTGGACTTGTCCCGTCTCATTGCCCCTCCTTTCGTATGACTACTCTGTCCCAGGTTCAGCTCCTGTTGGAGCCGGGCACTGGGATGGTGTCCCTGGACCTCCAGGACGCATATTGGCACGTCCCGATTCATCCAAGGTTCAGGGACTGGCTCGGTTTTGTTGTGGGGCTTCGTGCTTACCACTTTCATTGTCTCTCGTTCAGGTTGAACCTGGCACCTCGCGTATTCTTACGCCTTACGCGGGTCGTGGTGGCCCGTCTGTGTTTGTTAAGTGTTTAGGTGTTGGCCTACCTTGACAACTGGCTGGTTTGTACTCCCAGTTGGTCCTCTTGTCTGCTGGCCAGGGATTTGGTTCTTTCTCAGCTCGCCGTGTTCGGGTTCTTGGTGAACTGGAGGAAGTCCCATTTGATCCCTCCCAGGTTCGGACCTGGCTGGGCCTTGTGTGGGACTCTCGAACCGATTCCTTGTCTCTCTTCCTCCAGAGTCTCTCCTGCGGCTGCGGTCCCGCATGCTCCTGTTTCTGGGGGGGGGGGTTCCGGGTCGCCGGGGGTTTCTCGAGAGAGTGTGCGGGAGCCTGAACTTTGCGATACTGGTCTACCTGCCGGGTCGGGTTTGGCTTCGTTGGCTGTTCTGGTTCCTTCGGGGATGTCCCTTCCGCCTCTCTTGCGATTGCTGGGTTTGGACCCAGGGAGAGAGTCCGAACCCAGCAATCTGGGTTCGAACCCAGAATGATGAGAAAATCTTGAGTTATTACAATGATTATTACTATGGATAGCTAGTAAATGCATACCAAGTTAAATGCCACATGTTGACAATACAATGGGGTCTCGACTTACGATGCTAATCCGTTCCCAGAGACGGATCGTAACTCGAAATATCGTAAGTCGAAGCGATTTTTCCCATAAGAAATAAAGGGAATTGAATTAATCCGTTCCCCACCCTCCAAAATATTAACATACAAATACATTTTATACTGAATACAATGTTTTTTTCTAACTACAATACAGTACCAAAGTTACTCTTACCTTTATGGAGGGCTCTTGATGGCGTATGGAAGATGGTGATGAGGGGGGAGGGGAAGGAGGAGAGTTGTTACTGTTTGGAAGGGGAGTCCCCTTCCATTATCACATCAGGCAGTGATGTTTTCTCTGGTGGTACTCTCTCTCCTACGTTTTGCCTGAATACCACTAGGACCTGGTTGTGGTTCAGTGCTTGTTTGTCTCACTACAAATTTGTCAAGAGACATTTGTTTTTCCCTTCGTTTTAACATTTGTCTGTAATGATGCATTACTTTAGCACCCATAATGTCATTTTTCTTAGCCAGTATGGTGGATATCGTTGACTGAGATTTGTTGTACTACCTAGCCAGTCCAACAACCCGCACACCATCTTCATACTGTATTTACGAATGATCTCTTGTTGCTGCTCTATGGTCATCCTTACATGGGATCTCATATGTTGAGCCTTACCACTGACTTTCCTGTGACTCATGGTGTGATATATAGTAATTACTTTAATGTTCAAAATGCAAAAAATTAGCACAAAAGCGAAATTTCTTATAGGCGCGATCGTCTCTTAAGCGGGCAGCTGTAGTAAAGGGAGGCAGGTCGGCCGCGTGACCGGGAACCACGCGCTCGGTCGACCCGAGTGTGTACCAACGAATATCGTAAGCTGACGACACCATCTGATGTCGAGTCGCATTTTTCAATGAAATTTACATCGTAACTCGAAATTATCGTAAGTAGGGGCAATCGTAAGTTGAGGTGCCACTGTATATATTTCACTATATATATAACCACTGAGCTGGTATGGTGAATGCAGGCAGTTACAGGTGGCCACACATTCTCCCTCCCTCCCTCCCTCATCAATACTCCTCCCACACAGTGCTAATTATCCCAACAATCCTGCTTTTATCACAATCCTGGTCATTGTTATCATAGACAGGGGTCATCTGTAATACTGTCATCGCTAAATAATAGCAGTTACATATTTATTTTGACATTTTTAGGCGATGCTGTGGTCACAAGCTGAATAGCAATGCTGTTAGCCCATGCTGCGTGCGCCAGCCTTGGTTGCTCCCACAGTACTGTGGCTCTCACACCGGAGAATATTGCCCAGGATATTTTTTTAAACATCGTGTCTGTTTACACGAGCCCTGAAGAAACTGATGTGAACCCCATGTAGCCGGAGGCCATTTGAATCGTGCCTGGCACCCTATGGCGTATATATACGCCATGCGCACAGTGGGATATGTTACTCATGGCGTATATATACGCCACGTGCAGTTTAAGGGTTAAATCAGCAGATATAGCTCCTCTGCACAAGAGAGGTAGTAAATTTGGCAAAAATTATAGATGCACTAACATCACACACACAATAAAAGTTTTTGAAGAGTGATTAGGAATCAAATTTCTAGTTTTATGGAAAATAATGAATTACACAACCCAAGACAACATGGATTTAGAGTGGGAAGATCCTTTCTGTCGTAGTTACTCAACCACTATGTTTGAGTTGTTTTATCACTATGTTTGTTTGATCAGCAAACTGGAAAAGGTGCAGAGACATGCAACTACAGTAAATGACTCCCAGAACTGAAGGACAAGAGCTACAAGGAGAGGCTAGAGGCATTAAATATGCCAAAACTAGAAGATAGAAGAAAAAGAGGCGATATGATCACTATGTACAAAATAGTAATGGAAATTGATAAAATTGATTGGGAAGAATTCCTGAGATCTGAAACTTCAAGAACAAGAAGTCATAGATTTAAACTAAGTAAACAAAGCTGTCAAAGGAATATAAGAAAATTCACCTTCACAGAGTGGTTGATGGTTGGAACACGTTAGGTGAAAAGGTGGTGGAGGCCAAAACTGTCTGTAATTTCTAACCGTTACATGACAAAGAGTCCTGGGAAGATAGGACACCATGAGCGTAGCTCTCATCCTGTAACTACTGTAAACTTAGGTAATTACTTTGACAAAATCACAGACGCCATAGAAGAAAAGCAAAATGCAAATGTTGTATACACAGACTTTGCAAAGGTATTCAACACATGTGACCATAGAGTGATAGCCCATAAAATGAGATCAATAGAAATAATGAGTAAAGTGGGGCATTGGATTTTCAATTTTCTGTCAAACAGAATGCTGAGAGTCTGATGGACACTCAAAGAAGATCAAGCCCAAGTGCAGTGAAAAGTTCTGTACCCCAGGGCACAGTCCTTGCACCTCTGCTCTACCCCCAGGGCACAGTCCTTGCACCACTGCTCTACCCCAGGGCACAGTCCTTGCACCACTGCTATTTCTCATTCTGATCTCGGATATAAACAAAAATACTAGTCACAGCTTCGTGTCATCCTTTGCAGATGATACAGAAATCAGCATGAAAATTCTCCTGTAGAAGACAGTGAAAAAATGCATTCAGATATTAATAAAGACTTTGGGCAACTGAAAGTAACATGATGTTTAATGCATGTTAAACATCACTCCCTCCAGGTACAGTACTTAGTTCCAGGTACAGTACTTAAGTATGGTGGAAACGAGGAACTTAAACAAAACACAGGGTACAGGACACAATCAGACCTACTCATAGAAGGAAAGCAACATATAAAAGATCCGGGAGTTATGATGTTTGACAGCCTGACATGTAGTGAACACAACCGAGCAAATATAGTGGCAGCCAGGAAAATGATAGGGTGGATTATGAGAACGTTCAAATCCAGAGACCCCACAGCAATGCTAATACTGTACTACAGTATTTAAATCACTGGTGCTGTCCCACTTTGAGTATTACATGTTTTACCTGCTCTATTACTTACAGAGCAGGAGAGATTCTGAATTAGAGGGAATACAGAGAACATATACGGCACGCATAGAAACAATAAAACATCTAAATTATTGAGACCATCTCAAAGCTCTCAAAATGCATTCTTTGGAAAGGAGACGAGAAAGATGTAAAATAATATACAGTGGCACCTCGATTAACGAGTTTAATCCGTTCTGGCACCGAGTTCGTTATGTGGAAAATTCGTCTTGAGAAACAAATTTCCCCATTTAAGTAAAGGAAATAAATTAATCTGTTCCACTCCCAAAAACATCCATACTTGTATGGCATTTATAATGTAAATATAATACTGCAGATGTAATTATAAATGTTTTGTTGTACTGTTTTCATGTTTACTTTACTTACGAAGTCGTTGCTGGCTTGAGGAGACGGTGGGGATGGGAAGGAGGAGAGGGGTTACGGTGTGGAAGAGAATCCACCTCTGAGTCAGGCGGCTTCTCTCTTCTGGGAATTTCACCCCACTGGGACGGGTTGTGGTTCACTATCACTTGCTGGTCTTTACCTTTGCAAGAAACGAGTTTACTGACAATGCTTTTGTCTTGGTTTAGGATGTCCCTAAACGAGACAGCAAATTGTCATTAAACATGTTCACACACTGGGTTGTCCACTGCTTAATCAAGGTGATGCTTTTCCAAGAATGCAGTCACCTTTTTAACATTCCCAACACTTCCCTGATCTCACTGGAAGAGGCGGCATCCTCCCTTACCTCCTCATTCCCTTACTA